>JAQQAE010019562.1:0-10898 GCA_029823295.1 Pseudamia nigra | reverse complement strand
AAAAAAATTAAAAATGTGACATTTTTGGACAGTGCGGCTTATAATCAGGTTCGGTTTATAGTGCGGAAAATACGGTAGTCCAGGAAATGAACACAAATAAACACAACAATTAAGAAAGTTTACAAAAAATGAGCGGAATAAACCACACAATGATCAGAAACGAACAAAAATTTAACAAAAATATGAAAATGAGCAAGAATAATCACAATAACTAAGAAAAACAACAAAAATGATCAAAATTAACCACAAAATAAACAGAAATGAGCAAAAATTGAACAAAACAATCAAGAAAATGAAGGAACATAAACACTCTGATTAAGAACATCAACAAAAATTGAACAAAATAATCAAACAAACAAAAAAAATAATTAAATATGAACAGCAATATGTGTACATTGATAAAAATGCAATTTTATACATAATTTAAGGAAATATAAAGCACGTTCTTATAAGTGCAGATGGTTTGGAACCCAGTCGGATTGAGTACGGACCCACGAGCTGAGAATTAGTGCTTTCAGTTAAACCAGTTTATCCTGAGATGTGAGATTTTTGACACTGAACGTTCATCTTTGAGCAGCGTATCACCTTCCTATTCTGTATTGTATGAATACATTTTTGCTTTCATTTCAGGGGGAACATTGGTGTTTTCTTACAGCAGCGTCACCACTATTAACAGACTGTAGTACATCTGTTCAGGAGAACGCTCCCCGTTTCTCCCGGGTGGCGCTAGAGGAGTCATAAACACAGATGGAGTTTTCTTTCCAGAGGGACTACCTAGACACAAACACGGCTTCTCTGAACGGGTACATGATGAAAAGTCTGTTTTTGTGACTCGCAGAATAAGGCACGATGCAGGCAGTGATGAAAAAAACGCTCATAATGGAGTCAGTTTGATAAATTCGTAGAACATTTCTGCCTTGAATCTTGAGATAAATGACTGGGTGGGTTACTTTTGTCTCAATTTCCTGTCAAGCTGTGTTTTTGTTCCATATTGTACTTATGTTTGTTCATTTTCTTGACTATTTTGTTCAAATCTTGTCCATTTATGTTCATTGTGTAGTTTATTTTGATCGCTTTTGTTGATTTTCTTCATTATTGCGTTCATTCATGCTGATTTTGTTGATTATTTTGTTCTTTTCTCCATTTCCTTTTGCATTTATTGGATAGTATACAGTGAAGAGAGACAGAAAAGGTGAGAGGAGAGCATGGGGATGGTCTGGATTTGAGTCTGGCTGGCTGCGATTGGGCCTGAGCCATGTGGGTGTGCTCTATCAGGTAAGCTACCGAGGCACCCAGGGTTGTGTCCTTTGACAGAAGAGAAAAACCTCCAACAGAACCAGGGCTCTGAGTAGCGGCCATCTGCCTGGACCAGGTGGGGTTAGACAAATGCAGAGATAAAAGAAAGTAGAGATGGACATTGGACGACACAGACGCAGGACCAGTCCACCTCCAGCATCCGCATGTCACAAAAGTAGTGTCAAAAATCCATCCGACGCTGTGACAAAACTCTCTGTCATCATTTTCATAAGTCTGGACTAGTCACACATGTGAACTGAATCTTATGAGAGAATGCAAAGCTACCGTCAAAGCCAAATATGGCTACACTGGATAATTTAAAGTATAAAACATGTTCTTGGTTGTTAAACACTTAACACTACTACTTACTTCCATACATGTTCTTTGACAGCTTAGATGTTCTCAATACTAATGTAACATGTTAAAAATAATAAAAAATGAAGAAAAAACACTGAAAGAGAAGTTTAAACTGGCAGTTTTTACAGTTAAATTTCTCAGCATTCTGCTCCAGCTGCTTCTGTGATGTGTTGCTTCCTCTTATACGATGCAAGCAGGCTCTTTCTTCTAACATCAGGACACAATCAGCGTAATTAGGGCACTATTGTCATCTGCTATGAGACCCGAGTTCAATAATTACACACATTAGATATAAACGATTGAAGAAATGTACACAGAATCAGATTTGAGGTGCAGAGGAGATGAGTGAGCGCAGGGAAATGTTTTAATGTGATATATTATCATAAGAAATGCTGTTGCCATATAATATATTTAAACAAGCTAATAAGCTGGTGTGGCTGAGGCTAACAATAGCCCCTGACATGAACAGACTGATTAGTATCAAACCATTTCTTTTTCCTGTTTTGTCATTAAAATTTTAATATATTTTTTAAAAAAAGGACATATATACTGTATACACATGCAGTTTTTTGATGTGTGTAAACATTCCTTTTTTAAAATATGTGAACGTTTGCATCTGCTAAGCAACAGGTAACTGTTTCAGTGATGAGAGGCATCATGGGCATGTGACTGCATAGTCGCCTACACTGCATTACTGGAACATATGTGTACGTTGAGCTCCACACGGGACTGTGTTGGTTCCCTTCCCATTCACGCTGTGCACAGCAGACTCCAAATGCAAGTCTGAGTCTGGCCACAGGAAGGGGAGTACAGAGATCTGATCAGTGCCTTCTGGAGCTGATGAAGACCACCAAGACAAAGGAAATGCTTCCGGACTTCTGAAAGTCTAAGACCCCCGTTCAGCCAGTCAATCATGCGCACACCAAGGCGGCACAGACATACAAATGTCTTAGCGTACGTCTGGACAAAATGGACCGGTCCTAGAATACAGATGCACTCTATTGAAAGGACATAAGAACATGAGAAACGTTATTTTTCATTGTTCTTCATTCTCACTTACCCACAACAAAATTATTTCCAGTCTTTTCATAATAACAAAATATTGGCAGATGCCAGTGATCCCGCTCAGCCTCCTTCCAAGTCATGACTTCAATTACACCTGTGTTGTAAGTTTGGTGACGCGAGGTCTCTCCATTCATGGGTTATTAGGCAAGCAAGAAAATCAGATAAAGTCCGAGGTCACCCATTTTCCAACTTGATTTAGATTTTGAACTCATACAGACGTGGATAAAATTGTTGGTCCCCTCTGTAAATGACAGAAAAACCCACAATGGTCACAGAAATAACTTAAATCTGACAAAAGTAATAATAAATAAAAATTTAATGAAAATTAACCAATGAAAATCAGACATTGCTTTTGAATTGTAGTTCAACAGACCTGTTTTGTGAGGCTGTTTTTAAAAATAATTCTGTTAAAACACATTTGGTGCAAGTTTTGTGACATCGAACGTTTCCATTCAACAGTTATCACTTCAACAAATCAAAGTTTAACACCTGCCAGTGGAGCGACAACATTACACCATCAGCCAAGAGGATGAGACTTACAAACTAAACAAAATAATTAGCCAAATGACTCAAAAAAAAAAAAACTCATCCAACTCCCTTTGAGTTATAGCCTGCACAATGTTCTTGCAAATGTTCTTGCAAAACCTGAAGGTCACTCAAATCAGAATCAGAATCAGAATAGCTTTTATCGTCATTGTCAACGTTTCCATCAACAACAAAATTATTTCCATCCATCCATCCATCCATCCATCCATCCATCCATCCATCCATCCATCTTGTACCGCTTATCCGTGGGGTCGGGTCGCGGGGGCAGCAGCTTGAGCAGGGAATCCCAGACTTCCCTCTCCCCGGCTACATCATCCAGCTCCTCTGGGGGGACCCCGAGAAGAAGGCTATGTAACTCCTTTCTTGAAATTTCACAATCACAAGGTTTTTATAAAAGTTGGCCTCTGACCTTGACCTTGACTTCAAGGTCGCTGAAATGTAAACTTGACTGAGATGTTTACTAGAGTACACAGTACATCATGACCAACCCAGACCATCCTCTTCATCTCATTCTGTCCTAAAAACGCAGCAGCTGCAGTGGACGACTAACATCACTGCGCCGCCGGACTGAACGTCATAGGAGATCCTTCATCCTCACCACAGCTGACGGCAGACTGAAGACTGAGGAGACCCAAGACATGTTACTGATTTCTTATGTATGATGGATGGATGCTTACTTTGTAGATTAGATTTGTTTCATTCCAGGGTAACAAAAACAGTTCATATATTCAGGTGATTATACACTAATACAAAGTTAAAGTTCCATTTCTGTAATTAGATGTATCTAAACCCCCATAAATCTCACACACTGCAACTTTAACTTCAGGAGATAAAATGTGGAATGAGGACAAAGTGAAAGAGAGGAGATGGAAGGAGAGATTGGGAGATGACCTGGGACAGCGCTGCTGATGTATGGCAGCAGTTAGTGATGCACACAGGAATGATTACAGCCACTTCAATAAGTCTTCATTGTACACCTGAATGCACACTGGCCAAAATTTACAGCCCCCACACCTGTTCACTCTGTGCATATTTGTCCATTGGAAATGTGTATGGCAAGGACACAAAACTCACTCTCAACCCTCAAAAAGTCAATCAATGTTGTGAGAATGCAAACATGTCCTCACAAACATAGATAAATACAAAGGTTTATCTGTGCAACAATAAGAAAACATGCACGTACAGTATATGCTGCTCTTCATAAGTAAAGTGCAGTCGTGCATGAAAACTAGAACTGGACTTTGTGACGTCTGATTTATTATTGTGACAGTGTCTTGACTCAATTATAGCCCATTTCAGAATATGGTGTCAGATCGCAGCATCTTACACCACTACTTTGTGAGTTAAATATAGCAGTGTTTCAAAATGTGAACCTCTGCGGCGCTAAAAGCTCCCTGTGGACACAGGCCCTAATGATGTCATATGGGGGAAATGAAGTGCCTTGGCAGAGGTCTGCACTCTCTGAGTGCTTTCTAGTTCATTTATGCATTTATTTATTTATCTGTTTATTTGTTTGTTTGTTTGTTGATAACATAACTGAAAAAGTTATGAATGGATTTGGATGAAAATTGTCAGGGTACAGTACATCAGGAATGGTGCAAAGACAAAAAGATAAGATTCCAGGAGTGATTTGGATCATTGTCTGAATCCAGATTTTCAACAATTTTTCACTATTGTGACATAGGACCAAGTTCAACATTTGTCCTTTTAATGCTACAAATAAGACCCAGAAAATTTAGACAAAAAAACATAGTATATCACCATAATAGATTATATCAAACCACAAAGTTTCAACCAGATATGGGAAATACTCTGGATATGGTGATCCAGAATGCTTATATGTACGGGGATTGAGGAAAAATAGCTACTGCAAGGTAGCAAATAAAGCTATCGACATGAAACTGACACCAAATTGTAGTGATAAGTCTGCTGACTCAATAATGTATCCATAGATTTGACGTACAGTATGTGATTCCAAATGCTCATGGTAGGTTTTCATGGTCAATGAATTCAATAAAGAGAGTCAAATTAATTTAAGAATATTACTTTTGGCTGCAGTGACGTTATGGGGGAAATGAGCATAGGTTCATATGATAATGTTAGGTTTTCACTAAGAAAGGTGGAGGTCTGTGCTCTAGTTTCTAGTTTCTAATACTGCTGACCTGAACCAGCAGCATTAGAGATGGATTTTCTGAACATGCTGCATACAGTACGTGTCCAAAGAACCGGAATAACATCCACTGTTTACATGACACCTGTCAAATTCATAATATTGCTATATTTGGAACGATAGTGGGATACTAGTGCACATGTAAACATAATCAGTAAGTTAAAATGTATGATGTAAAATGCATCATACAGTCTTACATTATATTTGCATATACTGTATTCTCCAATCTGTAGTGAAACACATTTAACAGTAACTGTCCACACGCTATCGATTCAGTGCAATAGAGTGAATGTCTGCAGAGAGAACATCCACAGTAGTGTTTGCATTTAGATGTGGTCAGGTGTCACATCCTATACTCGAGTTCATTTCATTTTCTATTTGGACTGTCTTGTAGCTGCATGTTTTCAGGTAGATTGCATTTGCTAGCTTGTCAGTATATAGGGTTTACTTGAATGTTTTTGCAGTCCAGTGAGAATCTGTAGAAAAAAGTGAGAGCTGATCCCGGAAAGTCCTCAATTTTAAAAACAAGTACTCACTACACTCAATACAAGAGGAGAGGCTGATCCAGCATTGATCAGGCACCTGATCTTCAATCCATAAGAATCAGTCTCTCATTTCCATTTAAATGATGTAGCCTGAGTTGGCAGGATGATACAAACTATCAGTACTGAAGGGAAAAAGAAACTTTCTGACCAAGTAAAGGCTGCAAAGTGAGACCTTTTTAATCAATAATAATTTCTTTTCAAACTGTGTAATCATCTGGAAGGTGTTTGCCAAGAATCCATGATTACTTTTTGGGTTTGTGTTCATTTTTTCAAGGAAGTAATAATTATGATCAACTTTGGATTTTCAAAAAACAAGGACTTAGTGATTCCAAATAACTTACAGTGTGGGGGGAAACTATAGTCAAGGGATTTAATAATGCACCACTATATTTATTTGTAAATTCACAGGGGTAGTTTGTAAGAATTTAGCTATTCCAATTCTACTATTGATACTGCTTATCAATCCGATTCCTTATTGATTCTTTTATACATCCTCTTATCGATTCTCATTGGTTGACGAAGAGTATGAAAAGGCTTATTAATATTACATTTTGTCTTTGTGACATGTTTTATCTCTGAGATGAGATCACTCTTTTCAACCCCAAACCAAACAGGGGTTAGTTGTTCTGCTAAACTGTTTCTGTTGGGGGTTTGTATGTTGGGTTGAGAATCTGTATCATGCCCCTACAGGAAGTACACAAGTGAGAATAAATTACAACTAATCATATTTGTTAGAACTACAGCAAACAGCTTTAATATTTCATAACATAACAGGAATCTAACTGAACATCAGGCACATTTATTGCGGAGAGCTCGGTCAGCCTTCTCAGCTCCCCCGTTGCAAACGTTTTACCTCAAACCTAGTCACTGTTCGGTGACAATTTATTTTCTCCTCAGTCATTTTATTCTTCCTGCCTGAGTCAAAGCAGTAGTTAGTGTACAGTGTTTCCTCTGAGCCGGTCTGACTCTGGGAGTGTCATCATCCATATGCTGTCAAACAATCCCACTAATGTTTTTCTTACTCTTTATTATTTTTTATTATTATTATTATGACCCTTTTTTGGACCTCATCTCCCACAGTTTCCCCCCAATTCACACCATTCAAGCACCAAAACGTCAAGCTCGCCCGACACATTCCAGGAATGCATTTTCATAAATCCATCTTTCATAGTTTTAAAATGATTTAGGCTTTTTTCCCATTTTTTTTTCCTTAGGAAATGAATGGAGAACTCAAATGGAATGTTCGTGACTAGGGTGCCGTGTGGTGTAGTTACCATGGCAACGCTGCACTGCCTATGATGTTCCTTCAATCCCCGGATGCCTCCTTGACGTTTTTCAGCAAGTTCAGCTATTTGGAGTCAGCAATCCCATGCGATCTCTTCAGAAATTGCAATTTTTCTAATATTAATAAGTGTTTCATGCCTGAAGTGGGAACACATGTTTTCTCGGAGGTCTAACATGTCTTTCATATTGTGGATTTCTTAAAAAAAAGTTTGCTCTTTGTGAAATTTTTGAAAAATGCAGAGAGGAAATGGCACCTGTTTCATAGAATGACCCAGATACAAAAACAGAACTCAGCGAAGTACAGTGTATGATTTTTTACTTAAATATTTTGCCTGTCCTTTATGCAAAGAATCCAAAATGCTGGCACTAACTAACTGGTGCCTTTAAATAGCTGAGTTAATGCCAAAAAGCAATTAAATATAATTAAAACACCCTTCAGTTATTTATTTTTATTCAGAATTATTGATATTTATTTTTACATTTGCATTAAATACACACAAACCATATTGCATGTTTCCATCATACATCAACAAACTGTCAAACTGCAATGCTTTTCAGCTTGTAGAATGGCTATTTTCACCGTTCATGGGCAAGTCGTGGGTGCAGCAGTGACTTTGTATACTCAGGGTTTATATTCATATATTCCATTGTCTTTGTTTTATATATAATCTTGTTCAGTTATTTAGCTCTTTTCTGCTGAATATTGAAATCTGACAATTTGTAACTTCAATGAAACTGATAAACATGTCAGTTGGGCCTCTGTTTTTCTTCATTTTGTTGTCTTCGATGTTGTGGCAAACATGTTGCTGTATTTTAGTTTTGGAAAAACATGCCTGATTAACTTCCTGTACCAATGAAAACCTTGCACTAACGTGGTGCCTGTTTGCCGTAATTTGTCTTGAAGAGTGTTCATCCTAGTTTTCTTTGCTTTTGTAGAATTGTTTTCATCGTCCTCGTTGCTGATACCAGGAGTTTCATTTCCACTGGAAATGGGAGAGGCCTCATCCTTCCCATCAAAATGTTCCTTGGTGCTATTAGAAACCCGATTTAAGTTCATAGCATCTGCTGTTGTCGTAGATGGATACACATTTGTATGACAGTTGATAGAATTCCTCAATGAGGTCTGATCATCAAGGTCATTGGATCCAAGAGAGGCGGCATCCATTGTACTGGATGGCTCCTCCGTATGATTCTGAATGTGATCTAAGCTCATGTAATCACTTGCTTGATCAGATTCCTCTCCCTCATTCAATTCTGCTGGAACGTCTGGATTTCCACTTGTAACTGACTTCCAAGAAGCATGATTGTCTTGGTCATTGGATCCAAGGAATAAATTCTCCTTGGATCCTAAAGAGGCTGTACCTGCTCTGTTCAACGGCTCCTTGCTAATATTCTGAATGTCATCTAAGTCCATATAATCAGGTGCTGAAGCATATTTGCCTTCATTCCATTCTGCTGGAACCTCTGGATCGCTTCTGTGAGAGTTACAAGAAGGACCGTTCTCTTGGCTATTAGGCTCAGGATAAATCTCTCCACTGAAACCAGCGAAGTGTGAGTCACTCCACGAGTACGGAGGAATTTCACAGGTTGGACTTTGAATCTTGGATTCCAAGGCAGATGCTAAATAACCGTCAGACCAGGAGTCAGACTGTGACTTCTGGTCTGTCTCTGCTAACTTGTATATCTTCCTGGTGATGATTTCCATTTTGTCAAAGGCGTCCTTTGCGTATTGGCTGTCTCCATTGTCCAGCAGATTCATCATAGAGATGAATGGGTGTTGGAGTGCTTGACCTGGTCCAATCCTCTGGTCAGGATCCACACAGAGTAAGTCTTGCAACAGGTTTAGAAAATTGGCCCTGTCTGTAAACTCAATGGGGTTTTGTGTCTCTTGGATATTCATCACAGCAGCCTCCAGATCTGTAGACCAGGTGACATCTATGTGTGGTGTCTTGTCACCAGTGGCCAGTCTGTACTCCTGAGGTGTCTTCAGTCGCCAGTACAGATTTTTATATTCGTCACAATAGGGAATAAAGTACCTACTAGTGAACAATCCTACATTTAATAATTCATGCTTGGGTTGCCCCAGAAGATGACAGATGCTGCTCATGTTGTCGTAGGCATTAAATCCTTTGATGACACCAAACCCAAAGTATAAGAAGCCCAAGACGCATCCCAGTCCCCACATGTCAATGGCCTCGGACACGTGGAGGCCGAGAATGACCTCTGGAGCACGGAAACATATAGGCTGCAGGGTCATGCCATCTTGTATTGATGAGACCGGCAGAGCCAGGCCAAAGTCTATTAATTTCACCTGAAAGGGCTGGTCTGGGTGGTTCACCAGCATGACGTTGTCAGGTTTTAGGTCGGTATGTATAATGCCGATTCCCTTTAGGGCTTGAAAAGCAACCAGTAGTTGTTGCGCGACTGGACGAATTTCACTGAGGGACAATGGCTCCCTCTGTCTTTCTTTCATTAAATCCCACAGACTTTTGTCTAACATCTCAAAAGCTAGACAGGAACGTCCCTGGAAATGGAAACTGTCAATGAATTTTACCACATTTGCTTTCTCAGGGTCTAATGCTCTTACAGCTTCCAACATCTCAATTTCTGCCTTTATCGTGGGATCTTTTGGCTTTTTGTGTATCTTTATAGCCACAGTCTTTGACGTATGGATGTTGATGCACTTTGCCACGGTTCCATAAGCTCCCTCGCCATTGAACTCTAGCACTTTGTATAGAGTAGACTTACCAACAAGAACATCGTCCTTTTGGATTGGTTTACAGATTGACGTTGACATTTTCGTGGTATTCTTTAAAATGTCCGAAAAAAGTGTGAAAGTGACAGACGATCCACTCTAGTAATGAACTAAAAAAAAAAAAAACAAAAACACTTGTATCAACTGTCAAAAATGAGTGGGTAAATATTTATATTGGTTTCTGTTTGAAATGTCTTCCTTTTATGATCAGTCATCACAGCCCCATGCATCTCTGTGTTACCAGTCGTTACCATGGTAACATCTCAGTCAAATGCTACAGTACATTATTATTTTGCATGTTTGCTTAAAAATAATGTTTGTAAGGATAAAAAAGGAGACAAAACGTTTTTAAAATGCTTTATTGACTAAATAGTTTAACCAACAAAGCATGTAGGTCATAGTAGTCATAAATAAATAAAAAATCATATGTAAGTGTTCTAGCTGGGATAGGCTCCAGCACCCCCCCGACCCTCACGAGGATTAAGGGGTAGAAAATGGATGGATGGATGTAAGTGTTCTGTTGTAAAAAACAGCACGTTTTTGTTCACTGCTGGATTTTTGGTTGTTGTCTTGATAATTTTGTTCATTTTTGTTCATTTAGTGCATATTTTACATCTTATTATCTTTTGCATTTAAAAAGGAACACAACGGGGTTTTGTCCCATTGTGTATCATTTTGATGCTTATTTAGCTATTTTTTAAATTTTTGCTTAATTTTTTAAATATTTTTTTCAGGGATGCCCAACCAAAAACATTCCCCAATACTCACATAGAACTTTCAAGATTTGGCTCCATCATGATTATTTTTTCTTTTTTCATTCTGTTGACTCTTTTGTTTTATGGAGGGGACATATGGGCATTTTCCAAATACTGAGGGGGAC
>JAQQAE010019561.1:0-10899 GCA_029823295.1 Pseudamia nigra | reverse complement strand
TGCAGGTAGGGGTGTGTTTACATACTTTATATGGGAGTTTGTCGTGGGTCCAGAACGGATGAATTGATTTTACATGTTTTTTTATGGAAAAAGTCGCATCGGACAACAACTGTTTCGGATAAAGGCCGTGACGCCGGAACGGATTGTCGTCGTTATCCGAGGCACCGCTGTATTTGTATATTTCTGTGTCACAGTGCAGATTTATTTTTGAAACAAATGAATCAACTCATGGCATGAATCATTTTATTCTACAAAACCTGTTTATTTTTTGTTCAGGTCGTACAACCATCCAAACAACTGAACAGACACTAACACACTGGGTTTTCATCATGTGAGTCACTTTAACATGCATTCATGGTTTTTATACTTTTCATATTTTTTTGCGTGCACCCTCTGATGTCACCAGTTTTTCCACTTATATCAGCAATTTGAAAACATTTGATATTTGTATCCTCACCACAGAAATGTCAGCTGTCGCAACAAGTGGTAGAAAGATATGATTTTTAAAAAAGTCCGCAACTTTTGTCTCTGCTCTTAACGAGTCAGAGGTAGCGTGAAAGAGGCTCAGCGACCGAGCCGACAAAGGCAACGGGATGCTGAAAAAAAGTTGTAAAATAAACAGATGCCAGTTTTCTGATGCTTTTCGACGCATGTGCACTGTGTAGCAGACATAAACTCACCCACACCATCGTTAAACTCCGGTTCCAGAGAGAAATGAGACTGAATCAGTTCACCTCCATGTCGGGCTGGGTGACATAACAAATATACTCAATGTATCGCGGTTGACGGAGCTCAATGTAAAAAAATGACTGTATCACTGACTTCGGGATATCGTCATATCGTTTGGTAAAGCTGCTGCAGTTTCACTTCTCTCTCCTATGGCGCTGCTCTCTCTCTCTCTCTCTCTCTCTCTCTCTTTCTCTCTCACTGTAGCATAATGTGGCTATGCTAGCAGCTTTACTGCAGCCTGTTGACAGCATGATTTACAGTGATTTGTTGCACTAAAACTTGACTTCTTGCTCTGATACAGCGCTGTTGGTGCTTCTCTACCTCTGAGAAGGAGGGAGGGCGTAAACACGGGGTAGAATCACAGATTGAACTGTCAAACTGCAAGCTGAGAGACCTGCTGCATGAACAGTGAGTTTACAGTTTTATTCTCTGAAAATATATATGGTGATATACTGTGTGTCAGCATTGACAAAATATATTGTGGTATAAATATTTCTTGCATCGTTTAGCCCTACTTCTGTGTTTATCTTGTGAATGCGAGACTGAGTTGCCTTGTTCCCAGTGAGGTCTGGGATGATCCCATTGGCAGGGATGTAAACACAATACAATGCTGTGATTGGCTGGAGGCTGAACACACTCCTCACTGCACAGACGGACAAAAATCTGACCGAAATAAGAGACCAATATAAACTCCAGGCAGAGGGGAGGGTCCACCAGCGAACACAGAGGGACAGAAGAGATGACTGAGACGGTTGTGTGTACAACATGATGGATGAGAATAGATATTCACTATGAAAAGGAAAGTTACATACTTTCAAACAGAAAGTTACATGTGGGCACTTTAAATCCTGAGACCCTGATGTAGAGACCCCGTCCGGTGTTGTAACCCTTTCCCGACCAGGACGTGGTCTGTCATCCACAGAGCCAGTGGTGTTGTGGCATTCAACCAGGTTCCTGATGTCTGGCAGAGACCAGGACATTCATCTTTATCACTTCACTGAAAGTCAACCAGCCTGAACCACACCCAGGACCCTCAGACGTTCATCTCTTGAAAGTCGTAGCATTTTGACTTGAACAAAAATAAAAAAGGTGGCTTTTTCATGACTTTTTATTGGGTTTGTAAAACACTCCCTAAAATCTGTACACACGCTTTGTGTATTCTTGTGAGTGACACTTGGTCCAGTTTTGCAAACCGAGTCCCCATGTGCATTGAACATGTCTGTGAAGGTTCTCAGTCATCCAGGTCATGGTGTGTACATTTCAAACCTGGTAACACCTTAAGCCAGAAGCTGGTCCACCCTAAGGACAAAATACTCAGACATGAGTTGGACGGTGTAGTGTATGCAGTCCGATGCAGTGAAGGATGCTCAGAATTGTACTTTGGGGAAAGTAAACAACCGCTTCACAGGCGTATGGTCCAACACAGAGGAGCCCCTTCCTCAGGACAAGATTTGGCAGTCTACCTGCATCTCAAAGACAAGAAACATTTCTTTGAGGACAACAGTGTTTGGATCTTGTCCAGGGAACATAAGTGGTTTGAGCAAGGGGTGAAGGAAGCCATTTTTGTGAATTGGGAATGACCCTTCTGAATAGAGGGGGAGGTCTAAGACACAATCTCTCACCCATTTACCATTCTTCCAGTTTCTTGGTTCATTCACCCTCCTCCTGTCACCATCCTCTGGGTGAAACTTCTAACGACCCTCTCCGACCCTGACTTTGTCAGGAACAGGGATGCCAATGACTCTGTAATGACCCTGGACCTGAAAGTAACACCTCTTCGGATGAAAGGGTGGAGTCCTGAGCCATAGAGTATAAATTCTGGATGCCTGCCTGAGATCAGTTAGAACTGAAGAAGCTTCCTGAATAGTTAGTGAAACGACCAGTCCAGTGATGGAAGATTCCCAAGCTCTATAAATTATGTGATATGACATAATGTTTACAGCCTTTTAAATAGACCAGTTACAAATACCAAATGCTCTGAAATTCAAAAACTTTTCTGATGGTCCATCCAGGATAAAATTACAAAAAATTGTTGTTTTAATGTAGAATTTGTTGTTGTATGTGTAAATTTGTTGTATGAATGCACTCACAATTTAAAGGCCCATTTATACTCTATGCAAAGTTAGCACACACATACAGAGGGGGCGTTTCGTCCTGTCTCAGCACACATTATGTACCAATTTTGGTACAGTTTCGAGGAGTTTAAGGATTCGTACCTCAAAGCAGAAAACAGAGCAGTACCACCGGAAGTCATGGGGGCAGTGTTGCACAGTATAGCCTGTGTCGCAGAAGAAGAAAAAGAACAGAACACACCATAAACACCGAAAGATTAACATGAATGGCTCAACTTTTTGAGGACAGTCTGTGTCATAGACTATATATGTTAGTGTCATCCTGGACAACATTTTGGAGCCAAAAACAGGATACAATCATATTTGGACAAACAGCAGTGGTGCAACTGGATTATTGGGAAAGCTAACTAACTGCTAGCCTACAGATGCTAAAACTTCACCAAGAAGCATTAAACAAAGTCATATTACAAACACTTACCACAAGTGCAGTCGAGTGTATCTCAGGTAAAACTACATGAACATATTGAATAAATAGAAGATACGAAGGTCCGACTCAGTCCGACTCCACTGGTGAGACTAGCTACCATAGGGCAGTGATTTGTCAGATTATTTGTCATAATATCTTAATAATGGAGCAAAAAGTTAAAGATGGACCAGATCATTTATTAGAGGGTCCGAATAAAATGTTTTAGACATAATGATTCAAGACAAAATATTTTTGCTTAGTATTTTCAGAGAGAATCCAATGTAACTCCACACTAGAGGACAGTCTGAACTCCACACTATCCTCTAGTGGACGGATTGTGTACATCTATGCCAAAGTAAAGTACACATTTGAGTATAAATGTAAAGTACACATTGGAGTATAAATGCCAGTGATGTCTGACAACATTTGATACGTGATGCACTAGTGTAGAACATAAATGGATCTTAAGAAAAAACCAAGTCTATTAAATGTCGCCTTCAGCTGGTGCAGCCAGTCTGTTCAAACCTGATGCCAAATCCTGTGTTCAACTCAAATAGGTTTTCCAGAATAAAGTGACTCATGACATGACATGACTGATTTATTTTAAAACAAAAATAATGCCCTGACACAAATATGCACATTGACTGTAACACTGGAGTGATGGTGCAGATACAGTAGAAAGCACAGACAGAGACAAACTGTACATCATCACACATTTCAATGTCTCCAAGTCCATGGTTTTCTATTTCTGTTAATACCCCTTTTCGTGGGTATTAACAGTATGTCATTAAACTTTTATAAGTTACACTGCTTCACTGCTTCAAAACCTCGAGGAAACACATCAAATATTTACACACACTCTCATCTCCTCGTGTTTCCTCGTCTGTGGGTTGCACACCAGAGTATCTGACCGTCCAGTCAGAACCTCAGTGCTGGATTCAGACTCACAATCACATCCATGTTTGGTTGCTCCTCCTTCCAAGGCATCATGCGGATTGGATTGGATTGGATGCAGTCTTACAGTAAAGTCCTAAGCCACGGCGTCCTGTAGGAGTCTGATTTCCCAGGATCCTCTGCCTCTGATGCTCGGTGGACACTTTGGTTCATGCAATTTTGTTTATTCCGTGATCTGGGTCAAAGATTTCAGTAATGCGCCAGGATTTGGTTCATTGTCCACTCGGTCAAATTACCAACAAATGACATGAATTATGGAAAAGCTCCAAAAGTCATGTGACGTACGTACGTACGTGGGTTCATGTGATGAGTCGTGAAGTACTGTCTCATTCACAAAATCTGAGTTCTTATTATTATACAGACAATAGACATTGATAATCATCAATTAAATATCGTCACATAAAACACAGCTGAGGTCAAAAATATTAGTATTTTTAGTAGAACAATAATAAAAATACTTCACTGTTTCTTTATGTTCTGTTAATATCTGTCCATCACAACAACGGAGCAAAAATCTGAAAGAATAAACTTTTACGGAATTGTTTTACTCTCCAACTGTGTGATATGATAGTTATACAATGTATGATGATATTTATTGTCTCTATAATGACATGAACTCAGATTTTGTGAATTTCTTCATTTCATTTAACTTGAAAGAAAGAGTTTGTGAAATTTCCGACTTCAGAGTGAAAATATTTTTTGTCTGTTAGGTCATTTTCGTCTCGGTTCATCAACGTTTTTATCTCATGGCGTTGTTTTGGTATTTTTTGGGTATTTTCAGTCATCTTGACCTCAACAGTCCTCATCAACCCTCATCAAACCTCATCAGTCCTCATCAGTCTTCATCAGTCTTCATCAGTCTTCATCAGTCTTCATCAGACTTCATCAATCCTCTTCAGTCCTCATCAACCCTCATCAATCGTCATCAGTCCTTATGAGTCCTCATCAGTCATTAATCCTCATCAATTGTCATCAGTCCTCATCAATCTTCATCAACCTCATTAGTCCTCATCAGTCCTCATCAGTCCTCATTATCCTCATCAATCTTCATCAATCCTCATCAATCCTCATTCGTCCTTGTCTGTCTTTTTGTGTCTTTTACATCATTAAAGCCATTTTTACTTTGTCTTACACGTTTTGCGCTTTGTCTCTTTTATGTCATTTATATTATTTTCATCTTTTATGTTTTGCATCATTTTTGTCATATTTTATGCCGTCGTCATTTTTGTCCTTAATGTTTTCATTTTTTGCTTTGTGCTTTTTCTTGTTTGTGCATCTTTTATGTCATTTTTGTCCTTCATATGATTTTCATCTTCTATGTCTTTTTCTGTTTTGTGTTGTCTTTTGGTTCCTGCACATCTTTTTTTATCTTTTATGTCATTTTATTAAATCTTTAAATAATTTTTTGCATCTTTGTCTTTTTTGTCCTTTATATTATTTTCATCCTTTATGTTTTGCTTTTTTTGTCTCTTCCATGTCATCTTTTTGATTCTTGTAGATCTTTTTTGTCTTCTGTCATCTCTTTGCATCTTTAAAGTCATTTTTCTTTTTGTATCCTTTTACATCATCTTTAGTTACTTTCATCTTTTAACTTTTGCATCTTTTTGTCTCTTTATGTCATCTTTGTTTTCTGTCTCTTGTAGGTCGTCCTTTGTTTCTCCTGTGCCTTTTCTTGTCTTTTAATTCATCTTTCATTTCATCATATTTGTACGTGTTCACTGTTGTTTTTTGCCTTTTTGTCTCTTTTATGTCATCTTTGTCTTTTTTGTCCTTTATGTTAGTTTCATATTGTGTTTTGTGTCTCTTCTTCTCCTTTGTTGTCTTTCCTTTCTTGTCTTTTTTGTCTTCTATGTTGTCTTTGTCTTTTTTTGCCCTTTATGTTTGTTTCATCTTTTAAATTTTGCGTCTTACTGCTTCTTGCACGTGTTTTTGTCTCTCACATCATCTTTGTCCTTCATTTAAATTTTTTTACGTTTGCATCTTTTTTGTCTTTTTGCATCATCGTCATTTTTCTTGGATCATTGTTTGTCTTTTTTGTCCCCTTCCTTTTATTTTTCTTTTTTCCCGTCTTTGATCATTTTCTGTCTTTTGTGAGGTTTTGTTTTGAGTTTTTTTGTCCGTCTTACCTCGTTTTTGTCTTTCATCTTCATGGTCTTTACTTTCTTTTGCACGTTTTGTGTTATGTTTTTTTGTCTTATCTCATTCACATTTGTCATTTTGTTGCTTTTACGTCCTCTTTTGCTTGCTTTTTGTCATTGATCTACCTGTAATTTTCATCTTGTCACGTTTATGCATCTTTGGGTCATTTTCTTCTGTCTTTTCTTGTTTTTATCTTTCTGTACTTTTTATGCTTTTGTCTTTTTCTCTCATTTATGACATAATTCTTGTATCACTTTGTTTTGATGCTGTGTCTGTCTTTTTTGTCCTTTACATGGTCTTTTCTTGATGCTTTTGTCTTGTCATCTTGGTGCATGTTTCACCTTTGTCTTTATGCGCCTTTTTTACGTCTTTAGTGTTGTTTCCACCTTGTTGTGCTTGTTGTTTTTTTCATCTTTTCCGTTGCTTTCTGTCATTTTGTGTCTTTCGTGTAGTTCTCGTCTTCCTGCGTCCTCTTTCGTGTCATTACTGTCCTCTTTAACCCTCATCAGTATGTGTCATCTTCATCTTTTGTCCCTGTCTTAGTCAGTATCATGCCCATCCTCATCTTCTTCAGTATTATCCCTGTTGTCTTTGTATCGCTTTTAGCTTCTCTGGTATCATCCTTGTCATCCTCAGTATCGTCCCCTTCCTCTCCGGTATTCTCCCCATTGTCCTCCAGTATTGTCCTCATCCTCCTCAGTATCATCTCGTCCTCTTTGTACCACCTTCATCCTCTCTGTCCTCCTCATGATCGTCCCCGTTGTGTTGCAGTATTGTCCTCCTCCTCCTCAGTAATGTCCCCATCGTCTCCCACGTTGTCCTTGTGCGTGCCCTCACGCCAGCAGGTCGCTCCTCTTGCTGCACCAAACCACCAGGGCGATCATGGCGAGGGTGAGGAAGACGGGGATGAGGATGAGGATGATGAGCGTTTCGTCGGGGGGGTCGATCCACACCACCTGCTCCATGGTACAGTTGGAGAAGAAGTGTTTGTGGATGCGGATGATGTAGCTCTCCACCAGCGGGTTGGGCCAGTAGCAGTCCACGATGTGTGACTTGGTCTCAGTGCACAGGGTGAACAGGTGGTACTGACTGCAAACACCAAGAAAACAGCCATTAATGTTTAGCTTTGAAAGACAGTGTCCATTAATACTGAAGACATGTGAAAGAGCGTACAAAATAAAACAACAAATACACAAAATTTTAAAAATTAATTTGGAAGAATATATGACTGTTTAAATCGTCAAATAGTTTTTACTTTTAGGAAGCGAATGATAAACGATGATTTGGATGTTTAAATGCTACAGGGAAAACACAAAGTTAGACATGAAGATCGTAGGCGTGGAAATATACGTGCACAGAAAAAAGAGAGAGAATGAACGACAGATTTGAGGAGAGAGAAAGAAAGAGGAGAAAGGAGATAGAAAGAGAGAAGCCCGGTGCCCCCTCCCCCATCAGCATAGGACTATACAGCAGAACCAAAGGAGAGTTAAGGGTCATGTGACCTAGCTCTATCTATACGCTTTGTCAAATAGGAAAATTCCAGGTCTGGTTTTAAAGGTACAGCGTGTGTCTGCATCCCGGACCCAGACTGGAGGTTGGTTCTGATGCTTGGTAACTGAAGGCTCTGCCTCACAGTCTACTTTTGATGACAGCTTTGTACACTCATGATATTCTCTCATCACATTCACCTGGAATGCTTCCCAGGTCACAGGTGTGTCTTATCAACAGGTAGTTTGTGCCATTTCTTGTTGTCTTAATGTGCTTTAGACTCATTAAGATCATTGGTGCTACTACATATACTGTACAAACCTGTATTATGGCAAGAAGGTCAGTCAATCTAAAAAAAACTCAACAACTTCGAATGTGTTTGACCTTCATTTCTGAAAGTAATGAGCAGCTGTCTTTACTTAACTGAGTGTTTCTGTCATAATATGGATTTGTCCAGTAGTTGTAGTAGTACTAATAGGACTATTGACACTGAATCCAACTTTCCTCCACACAAGACAAACAATGCTCTATTCTTCAACGTGGAAAATTATAAAACCAAAAGAAAAACACAGGAGGTGTGTCCAGACTTCTGACTGGCAGTGTGTATATTTGATGCTGGTTCTTTGTTTGAGTCTATAGTGTTGAGGGAGCTGTATGACAGAGGTGTCAGACGAGCACGTGGGGCTGCATCGAGGATCGGCTCTAGCCCCGTCCTGTTCTGGCTGGTGATGGACAGACTGACGGATGAGAGCAGACGCGAAGCCCCGTAGACGGTCACTGTGATGTGTAGTGAAAGCAGAGAGCGGGAGCAGGAGCAGGAAAGTCTGGAGAGATGGAGATGTTTACAGCAAAGTAGAGGAAGGAAAGTCAGTCGTAGCGAGACAGAATAGAGGTTAGTGTTGAAGTACTGAGGGTCGACTGTTCAGGAAGACGTCAGGAGGTGAGTACAGACAGGCGGAGGGATACGAAAAGTGTCAGGAGTGATGGGTGACATTTCTACACTAATATGACTTTGTCTGCCCGTCTCTGCCAGAGTGTTGAAACTTTTAGCCAAATCTAACTTATCGGCTCCAGTATGTGATATCTCTCTGACGTTTATTGTGTTTGTCTTGATGTCACTCACTGTTTTCACCTGCTGCACTGTTGCACAGTGAGGAAAAAACATGAAGAAAACACGCAGTGATTGGATGGAAATCAAATCAAGTTTGAAATCCTACCGAGGCATGATTTGAGTTGAAGAAATTAGTGTTGGACAGGGGTGATGCTGCAGTGCAATGGAAAATTGGAAAGACATATGGTGCTAAAAAAATTCATAAATACCTGCAAACCCATGTACATGCACACCACCATTCACACACACACATGCAAACCCCTCTGCAGTCATGCTGTATAATCAGAACCATCAATTTATCTTTGTTTCTGTTCAGCCGCCGCTAATCGCTCATCGGTGAATCTGACTGGGAGAGGGATGAACAAGTGCTTGAGGCAGTTGTGTTTGCATCAGGGAACCCTGCATCTCCTCCCTGAGTTCAGTAGAACACATTCAGAGGACGCTACATGTGTCTCGTAGCAGCCTACACGAGCTGCTCCTGTGGAATGAATGGAACTGGGTTTACTTATTGTCTTAGATGAAAAACTGCAGGTGATGCCATACCTGAGAACAGACTCGATTGATCCACAGTAAAAAAAAAATCAACATAATATTTTTGTTGATGTTTTAACCCAGTCATAAAACACTGGCAGTGGCGTGCTCTGGTCTAAAGTCACACAGTGTACGCTGGTGTGTGAACTGAAGTTGAAACTGAACATTTGACTGATATTCACTTCAGAAAAGATTTGGGGCATCAAAGCATCAAAAGCTAAAGGGTTGAGTTCAGGAAATTCATTTGACCAGCTCATAGGATGAAAAAAATCACATCAGTACATTGTCTTCACTCTCCATGGGAGGGATGGGGGGGGGCAGTGTGGTGATGTTGGTCGTCCACTGCAGCTGCTCCTCTGTGGGGCCCAGTGGGTAATGACGGGGGATGTTCAGTGAGGCCAATGCAGGAGTAACCTTAAGTCGTAATACTGCTGTTGACCACTGGGGGAACGTTCATTCGGCTCCAAGAAGCCCTAACTCCCATAGAGTTTACATTGGTCTTCTATCTGAAAATAGTAAGTGGATGAATTTCTGCCATGAGTCATGATGGTCTCAAACATTTTACTTGGACCCTCTAAGAAGTGATCTGGTCCATCTTTAGCTATTTACTCTGTAATTTATTACAGCAAATAATCCAACAAATCACTGCCATGTTAGGGTTTGATTGACATGTTGCTATGGTAAGTCGACTCACTAGCTGAGTCAGCCCTTTGTTTCTTCTGTTTATTCAACAGGGCGTAGTTTTACTCGAGATACACTTGACTGTAGTTGTGATTCAGTGTTTACACTAACTACACCGTAAAACATCATGATTTGTTTGTCAATGCTTGGTGATATTTTACCACAACAGTAAGCTAGCGGTTAGCATTAGCTTACCTGTAAGACCACTAACATACTACACTCTGGTAGCACCGCTCCCATGCATCCAAATATGGTCACATCCTATTTTTGGCTCCAAAGTGTCATTAAGCAAGTGACAATCCAATTGGCCTCAAAATGACCAACGGGTGGCATCATGGTCACTTTGTCACTAATATATACAGACTATGGGTGGGACAGAATGAGATGAAGATGAGGGGATCCCTCTGGGGAGGTCACACTGTCCTCCTCCATCTGTCCATCACAGCCCTCAGTGAGTCCAGATTCCCTCCAACCACTGATACAGGCTTCTTAACCAGTCTGTCCAGGTGTTTACACTCTTCTGACACCCCCCACCCAGCAGACCGCAGCATAAAAGAATTCACTGTCAACCACTGACAGGGAAAAATTCTTTTGTCGGAGAAAGAGTTCACTCTGTCCATTTGGCTCGAGTCAATCAATCAATCAATCAAACTTTATTTGTACAGCGCCAATCATAATCGCCGATTATCTCTAGGCGCTTCACAATTCAAGGCCGAAATCTTATGACT
>JAQQAE010019560.1:0-10899 GCA_029823295.1 Pseudamia nigra | reverse complement strand
ACACCGCCATCTGGTGGATGCATGACGCAAGTGCGCCTTATAATCCGGTGCGCCCTATAGTGCGGAAAATACGGTATTCTATTTGATGTTGTTGACTTTCTTGGTTATTTTTGATAATATGAGATATATATTTTTTATTTTTGTGATATTTGCTGATTATTTTGCTTTTTTCATTTATTTTGAGGATTATTTTGTTCATTTTATTGATTATTGTGCATCTTTTTCATTTTCATTCAGTGACTTCATCATTTTAGTTATGTTTATAATTTTTTGTTCATCATTTTGCTTTTTTTTTGCTAATTTCCTTGTTTTCGCTCCTTTACTTAATCGCTTTGTTCATTTTTTAGTTTGTTTTATTGATTGATTTGTAAATTTCACAGAATTTCGTCTTCAGTTTTGTGTTTTTTTTTTTTTGTGATTAGGTGATTTTTTTTTTTTTTTCCCCCTTCTTTCATTTGGTTCATGTTGATTTATTATAATGTGTGACCTTCATCTCTAGACAAAGCGGCAGGAGCCACTGGGGAGGGGCTAAAGAGCCACATGTGGCCCCGGAGCCGCGGGTTGCACACCCCTCATCTGACTGATTCACACACAATGGGGTGCAAATGTCTAGGTACCTTGGTGAGAATTTCTATTAGTGTGAATAATGAAGCCAGAGGAAGATGAAATGATCTCCAAAAGGCATGAAGTTACAGATGAGACATTCCCATTACATGTAAAAAAAATCAGGTTTTAGTTTTATCTTTTACATTTTTAAAACAAAAAAGGAAAAAGGCCACAACAAAAGTTTGGGCACCCTGCATACTTAATACCTCATAGACTCGTCTTTGTCCAGTATTACAGCTTGGAAATGCTTTTTGTATCCAGTCAAGAGTCTTTCAGTTCTAGTGAGATTTCTGGTCTGTCTTCACAGATGCTCTTTTGAGGTCTGTCCACAGATTTTCAATGATGTTTAGGTCAGGGCACTGTGAAAACCATGGCAAAACCTTCAGCTCTTCTCTTCTCTGGAGGTTGTCCCTCACAGATTTTGAGGTGTGCTTAGGATCATTTGTTGAAGCCATCCCCTTTTTAATTTCAGCTTTTTCACAGATAGTTACATTTGCTTCCAGAATTTGTTCAGATTTAATTGAATCCATTCTTCCCTCTACCTGTGAAATGTTCCCTCTGCCACTGGCTGCAATACAACCCCAAATCATGATGGATCCACACCCATGCTTAACAGTTGGACAGATGTTCTTTTCTTTAAACTCTGTGCTCTTTCTTCTCCTAACATACCTTTGCTCAAAATTTCTATTTGAACCTCATCGGTCCACAGGATGTGTCTCCAAAATGCGTCAGTCTTGTCTAAATGTTCATTTTCAAACTTCAGATGTTGAGTTTTGTGATGAAGACACAGGAGAGGTTTTCTTCTTGACTCTTCCACAAAGACCATATTTGTACATGTATCTTAACAGTTGAACAGTGCACCACAACTCCAGTGTCTCCAGATCTTCCTGGAGGACTCTTGCAGTCAAACAGGGGTTCTGAGTTGCTTTTCTATCAATCCTACAATCTGTTCAGTCTCTTGTTTTGACCTCCATTGTTCCTGTTAACTGCCATTTCTTAATTACATTCCCAACAGAGGAAACTTACACCTGAAAACGCTTTGCTATCCTTTTATAGCCTTCTCCTGCTTTGTGAGCATCAATGATTTTCAGTTTCAGGGTTCTAGGTGTCCAATTATTGCCACAAAGGGCTGAGACACTGCGCTTTTTCTTTCCAACCAGTCTCTTCATCATGGGATTTCACTGAATTACTTCCCACTGATTGCACTTCAGTGAAACCACCTGCTTTAACGAGTGGCTGGCAAGAAAACCTGCAGTGTCTTTGCCCTTGGTGGCAATGATTGGACATCCCTGGCTTAGAAGAACCCATGGCTGCTGATTGTTGGAACAAGGTCAGAGGAGTCTGGGTATTTGTAACACTTTGAAATTTGCATCACCTGGTCTTTGCTAATGATGATTGTGAACAAGCCACGACCCTGTCAGGTTAATGAAGGTCTTGCCAAAGGTGGGTCTATGAGGTGTTGACTATGCAGGGTGCCCAAACTTTTGTTGTGGCCTTTTTCCCTTTTCTGTTATTTTGAAAATGTAAAATATAAAAATAAACCTGATTTTTTTTTTTTTGCATGTGATGGGAATGTCTCATCTGTGACTTCATGCCTTTTGGAAATCATTTCATCTTCACACCAATAGAAATTTTCACCAGGGGTGCCCAAACATTTGCCCCCCACTGTGTGCTAAGCTTCACATAGTCGTGCTAAAATGACTGATGTGTCCATGATGTGGATTTTTTGGTGGTGATTTGTCTGCTATGTGTGCAGCACCAGGCCAAAATCAAGTCTCTGACAGACTACATGCAGAACATGGAGCAGAAGAAGAGGCAGCTGGAGGAGAGTCAAGACGCCCTGATGGAGGAGATCACCAAACTCCAGGCTCAGGGTTCGTACGCAGCACGGCAAGTGCCACATAAATCATTTGTAACTTTTGTGTGATTGTCCTGTGTTGCTATCAAGAAATATACTAGATTGAAAATGGATCCATCTTTTTGAGTCCATCCATCCATTATCTTCCGCTTATGCTGGTCAGGGTCTCGAGAGCAAAGAAGCCCAGACTTCCCTCTCCCCAGCCACCTCCTCCAGCCACCCCCAGGCATTTCCAGCTGGCCTGAGGGTGGCTGGAGGAGGCATTTCCAGCTGGCCTGGAAATGCCTGGCCAGCTGGCAGTCCCTACAGCATGTCCTGGGTCTGTCCCAGGGCCTCCTCCCAGTAGGAGCTCGTTCTGGCAACCGGGGATTAGACCACCTTGGCCCCCACCTTCAGTTGCCACCCAAACCACACAGCACCGGACCCCTACAACCCTTCCTCCAGGGGGCGGGCCCACAGGAAGGGATAGTCATAAGGGTCTTCTGAATTGCTCTTAGTCTGATGTGTCACCTAGGACCAATTTGTCTTGGGAGACCCTAACAAGGGCAAATTGCCCCCAACAATATAGCTCCTAGGATCACTCAGGAACACAAACCCCTCCACCACGATAGATTCAAGGAAGGGCTGTATATGAGTAACAAAATGAAAAGCTCCACAACCCATCTTGTTTCCTGACAATCCCAAACATTGAAACCCATTGACGTTATTTGTTGGCTTTCAGAGAAAATGCACGAGGTGTCGAGGGAGGAGAAGGAGAAAGAGGACATCGGCCGACTGGATGGAGACGAGGACATCAAGGTGACCAAAGACAAAACAATAAAACATTCTGCCATCTGTTCACAGCTGGTGTGGTTGAAATGAACCACCGCTGATGACACTAATGTCATGTAGCACAGTGTGTGTAATGCATTGTTGTGTGTCGGTCGGTGCAGAAGACACTGGAGGAGCAGCTGGACAACCACAGGGAGGCTCACCAGAAGCAGCTGAGCCGCCTGCGAGATGAGATCGAAGACAAGCAGAGGATGCTGGACGAGTTGACGGAGTGAGGAGACATCTCACACACAGCCCCACACACACACACACATACACACAACCTCGGTGGGCAGGGATTTCACTTCACAAACTGCCTTAAACATTCAACAGGAGGTAGAAAAACAAAGGAGGAGTCATTTTAAAAAAGATCTGTAAGGAGGAAAAAAGGCAAATTAAAATATAACTTCTTTATATTTTAAAATATAGCCACTTCTTTCGTTTTGAGTTTTAAAGATAAAATGAGTCAAAATCATTCAAACACGAAGTGATTTGAAAAGGTAATTGTGAAGCTACGCAATGCACAGGAGGAACACATTTTTATTCGCTGCATGAATTATTCCTATTCCACTTCTGTACAAATTTTGCTGTATTTCACATCGTAGGGCTTTGAGATATCCACTGGAAATTATAAGTCAAAATGTGTCTAAATTCTGGAAATAGCTATTATTAGTGGGATTTCTGAGTCATGCAACAATCGCACGTGTTGTTGTCTTCAGTCTTTAATATTCTTCTTCCACTTCCGTACTTTTTTTGTTGTGTACCTACTCCTACATTTTTTGTCCGATTCAAACCGTTCAAACTTCACATTGTTCATCTTACTCAGGACATCTCTGATGTTGCTTTTTTATAATCCTAACCTTTACAATTTTTCAAATATTAAGCTTTTTTGACACATTTTTTGATATAGGAAATGAATGGGGAACTCTAACGGAACATGTGGTTACCATGGCAATGGCAGTGCTTTGATCCTTTGATTACTTCTCCACTGAATAGTTCATTTAACTCTTGCACTTTTCCAGCAAGTTCAACTGTTTTGACTCAGCAGTGGCGACCCCTGAAGGGAACAGCCAGAAGGAAAAGAAGAAGAATCCCACACCATCTCTTCAGAGATTTCACATTTTCTAGTTTATTTCTGCAAGTCAATCAAAGATGCCAGAAAAAAACAGCAACAAAGTTTAAAAAAGTCACAAAACATTATACTTTTTTGATGTTGTTCAGCAGTTTTTAATGTCTGGTACAGGTTTTCCAAAATCACACTTTATGTCATAGTTGATTTTCAGACTTTTTTTATACAGAGAGACCGATTACAACAGGCTCACAGTTTTTACCATGTAGCCATGTTTGTCCTCTTACTGAAAATCTGCCAACCATAGCCCAGTGACTTACAGAATTTTAAATCTGAGCCTCAGAGTGACAAAAGGTCTGTGTAATGACTGCATTTACTCCTTTTTTAGATGAGAATAGAGGTGTCTGTTCAAATCTGTTAACTCTCACTTGTTTAACTTTCAAACAAGGTCACCATAGCCAGTCCATCCATCCATCCATCCATCATCTTCATCTTATCCTGGTCATGATCACAGAGGCAGCAGCCTAAGTGGAGAAGCCCAGACTTCCCTGTCCTTAACCTCCTCCAACTCCTCTAGGGGGTTCCCCAGAAGTTCCAAGGCAAGCTAAGGGACATCGTCCCTTTAGCGTGTCTTGGGTCTGCCCCAGGGCCTCCTTCCAGTTGGAGCTAGTTTCAGCAACCAGGAATTGGTCCACCTAGGCCCCCGCCTTCGGCTGCCACCCAAACCTCACATTAATGGACCCTTACGACCCTTCCTGTAGGTGGTGGGCCCACAGGATGACATAGTCATAAGGGTTTTCCGAATCACTCTTAGTCTGACCTGTCACTTAGGACCAATTTGTTGGGAGACCCTACCAGGGGTGAATTGCCCCAGACAACATGGCTCCTAGGATCATTCAAGCAGCCAAGAAAAGGAGGTGATTTAAGGAGGGACTGTCGCGAAGTTCAACATGTTATGTTAAACCATAGCAAGGTTTAACACAATATGTTAAACTAAATTTTCTTTCCCTTTGGCCAAAATCATTCTCAGGCATTTTGGAACTTAGGAGGCATTATAATTTAGGACCAAATCTTCCAAAAGTAGCAGGTCCACTTAAAATTTCCATGAAATTTTCTACTTTTAAATATGATTTAATAAAAAGGAGCATCCAAGAAGAGGTTCACCAGTTGGACTGAGGACCGAATTTTATTAAATGCGCAATATACATATTAAAATGTTGGAAGAAGGGATGTAGATAATTCACACACCATGATGCAGAGTAGAACTGTAAAGATTTAATGGCTGTATTACAGTGCAGAATGCTCAGAGCGCACAACTTAAACCCAACCCCAGCGCATGTCTGAGCCCTGGAACTGACTATTTATGGACCACTGACACTCTTGACACCGAGGTCATTTAAAAATGGTAACCAAGTGACCGCAAAATATAAAACTATGAACAAAATGGAGAAAATAGAATAATTCACAAACCTCTAAAGAAAATGTATAAAACAGGAGGCAACGAAGGCAGCGTAAGCAACAAAATGTATAAAAATGATCCAAAACGTGATAAAATCGACGAAGTAATCACACCTGGGACCTGGGACATGCTGGAGGGGCCCCCAGGCCTGGGAATGCCTAGGGGCCCCCCAGAGGAGCTGACAGAGGTGACTGGGGAGAGGGAAGTGTGGGCTTCTCTGCTTAGGCTGCTGCCCCAGTGACCTTGACCAGGATCAGCAGAGGAGGATGGATGGATGGACAGTTCATATGCATTTCATCACTGACATATTTTTAAACCACTCTCTTCCACCCACTCTCAAAGCCACATTTCTGAAATGCTAAATGTTCATTTTGAGTTGTGAATAATGAATGTATGAAAGGGCAAATGAATGAATAAATGAATAAAACACACGATTCATTCAAATCACTTGAGACTTTATCCCCATGCTTTTTATTTCACATGCATTTTCATCACCTCCATTTTTATCCGCTTCTATCCCACTTATCTGCCTGTAACATTCCCATTAAAATATTTCTTTCTAAAGCCTCTGTGCTGTAAACGCGCAGGTGGTGTGCGAGGTCAGCAGCGAGTTCCTCTTCACGACATGCATGTTCTTTCCCTCCTGAAAAGCCTATAAAAAGTCTGCACCAAGTAATTCCTAAAGAAGCCAGAGAAGTCTGTCACTCGGCAGCTTCATCTTGACTTCCACAAAAGCTCCATTCAGGACAGAGGATTGGTTTCACGCGGTTCAGGGTCTGGACTGAATCTGATTTGTTATTAAGAACATTTTCAAAGAGATGAGCGAGCTCAGAGACGGTGTGTGCAAAGTGAGGCTCAGTGAATAAAGCTGCTTCAAAGTCGCTCAGGTCCTACTCCTGGATGTTCAAAAGTCGAAAGATTCACAGTCGGAAGCTAAACGGCACAGATAGAGGCTGTTTGAGAGCTGACTGTTCAGAAGTGTGATAAGGTCCTTTCCTCCTCTTCCTCTGAAGGGCTTTCATGACTCCTGACATGACTTCATCTCTGTCTCAGTCTAAATCAGGGTCTGCTGCTGGAGCAGGAGAGACTCATGTCTGACTATGAGAAACTGAAAAATGAAGAGCAGGAGAAGGACACAAAGCTGCAGAAACTCATGTAGGTATCAGAAAATACAAGGCCACTGTGACACTGGAAATAGATTTGTAACTTGTCTCTGTGCATATCCATGTGTGTTGCAGGCTGCTGAATGAACAGCGGGACCAGGCCAGAGAAGACCTGAAGGGGCTGGAGGAGACTGTGGTGAGGAGATGAAAATCGCTGGCACACAATAGGTTGAAACATGGCTAGATTTGGTCTTTGCGTAGTAGTTGCAAAGACCACGTTGCACATTAGTTTGAAGTTTGATCACCAGTCAGCACAGAGTTTTTCAGAGTTTTTCCATCTTCCCCTAGTGTTCGCATGTTTAGCCCGCCATTAAAATCATGTGCATTAGGTTGGTTGTTGTTTGACTGAATGTGTGTGTGGAAATGTATTGTCTTGGCAAATGGAATAATAATCTTGCACTTATATAGTGCTTTTCTACCCTACAGCACTCAGAAGACTTTACACTGTTTCCATTCAAATATTCACACACAAGTATTCACACACTTATGACAACAGGTTCAGTGTCTTGCTCAAGGACGCCTGCTCAATGAGCCAGGGATCCATCCAGCCATCTTCTACTGCTTCTCTGTGGGGTCAGGTCACGAGAGCAACAGCTTGAGCAGGGAAGCTCAGACTTCTCTCTCTCCGGCGACTTCATCCAGGTTTTCTGAGGGGAGATGCAGAGGTGTTCCCAGGCCAGCCGAGAGACATAGTCCCTCCAGCATGTCCTAGGTCTTCCGCGGGGCCTTGGGACGTGCCCTGAACACCCCACCAGGGAGGCGTCCAAGAGTCATGCAGACCAGATTCCAGAACAGTGGCTCTACTCTGAGCTCCACCTGGATGCCTGAGCTCCTCACTTTATTGCAAAGGGAGAGCCACCACCTTGCAGAGGAAACTCATTTTAGCCACTTGTATCCTGAATCTTGTTTTTTCAGTCATAAGGTGATGGTTTGAGCCAGGGATTGAACCACCAATCTTCCAGTTTGTGAACACTCTGCTCTACCTACTGGTCGTCATCATCATCATCATCATTACTTGTCACGCCATCACAGAATCCATTGCAGCCGGGTATTGTTAGCATCCTTGAGGTCTTGTTCGGTGCATCTGGAGCCCGTAGGACAGCTACAAAGAATGTGAGGCATTGTTTGATTGGCTTCTCCACACAGACAGTTAGCACTTGTTGCCTGTCCTCATATGGAGAGATTATCTCCAGTTTTCCCAACCTTTCCTCTCGCTTGGTGAGTGTCACCCAGTCCTTCCTAGAGAAAGATGTCCCATTAGGTAGATGTTCCTCGGGACTTGGCAAAGTTTCATTTGGTGGGCCATGGTCTGTTTCTTCCCACTTTTCAAGCCTGTACCTCGCAGACCGGGCAGGCTCGAGAGGATTGGTTGTCGGTCATCTCTCCATTCTTGAGTCAGCCTGTTTGTGGATGTTGGGTGGAGTAATACCAGAGAGTCTGTGGAGAGCAGGAAGTGGAGTTCCTTTAAGGTTGAAGCACTGAGTAACATACTGGTCCCCACGTACCTTGTTGGCAGCTCACTGCTCCTAATCTAAAGGTCGCTCAGGGTCAACGATCATATGTCATAATAAAAAAGCATATAAAACATCCTACTCGAGTTTAATAGTGATGATAGGTGTGAGTGGTTTTCATAATTTAGACAGTCTGATTGAGAGGTGATTTCAACTTTCATCCAAGAGGATGTATCTGTAACTTATATTTATAATGTGATGTCATTTTAACACACTACTACTTAATGTAGCAACAATGATACAAGGAGAGCCTCAGGAGGAGGAGGTTGATACTAGGATTTCATTTCTGACTGTATTAAATTCTTTGTCATTCCTTCAGGCCAAAGAACTCCAGACTCTCCACAACTTGCGTAAACTCTTTGTCCAGGACCTCACCACGCGGGTTAAAAAGGTAAACACTGCTTAGGATTGTTCCCATCAGTTGTTTGAATGTGCATTTTCTGAAACATTCCTTATATGCTGTTTGTTTTCAGAGTGCAGAGCTGGACTGTGAGGAAGGACTTAGCAATGTGGCCCAGAAGCAGAAGATTTCCTTCTTGGAGAACAACCTGGAGCAGCTCACCAAAGTCCACAAGCAGGTAAAGTGTTGGAACCTTCAGTAAATATACAACTAGTAAGGCATTTAGTGACTAATTGGTTTGTCTTCTCCGTTGTTTTCAGCTGGTTCGAGACAACGCAGACCTCCGGTGTGAGCTGCCCAAGCTGGAGAAGCGTCTTCGCGCCACAGCGGAACGAGTCAAAGCCTTGGAGAATGCTCTGAAGGAAGCCAAAGAGAATGCCATGAGGGACCGCAAGCGCTACCAGCAGGAAGTGGACCGTATCAAAGAGGCCGTACGGGCTAAGAACATGGCTAGGAGGGGGTATTCTGCACAGATTGGTAAGAACACAGACATCGCAGGAAAGAACCCACAAAGACAATATGAAGCATTGCTGATTAACCATTTGACTGTGTTTTTCACAGCGAAGCCCATCAGACCTGGACATCATCCTCTATCGTCCCCCATCAGCAGCTCCCTCAGAGCTGGAGGAGTCTATACCCACAACTGACACCATGTGAGTCTGTCAGACATAATTTTCATTTAACCCTTGTACAAAGTTTCTTGTGAATGATGTTTAGGACCGTGGGTCAAAGTTGAACTACAGTATTCATACTGAGCTGTTTTACAGATCATCACCAAGAATGTATGTTGAAAAGTGACCTGTAGCTTTGTGAGTGACTTGGTAGCTGCCAATGGTAGAATGTTTTCATGATGAGTGACCCATGTTTCATGGAGGTAAAGTCATTTTTATGCACATTGAAGCCTTGAAAAATGAATTGTGTTCTGTCTTTGCCTTAGCGGCTCACCGTGGTAGAGTGTTGGTAAGATGCATCATGAACTTGAGCTCAAGCTTCAGAAGATTTATCAATCCACCAACAGTTTGATTGTCAGCTGCTCACACCTTACCTCAGCTTTTGCAAGGTGTTTAACCGGAGATATCCTCTGCAGGATTCTAAATCTCTGGGAGGGTTCAGAGGATGCAGTTAAGTGCAGAGGTTCAATCTCTAACTTCTCTGGCACAGAGGTAGGGATATGGCAAATAAATTTTTCAGCACTTCTATGGACTGAATCGTGGGGGAAAAGGTAAGAAGCTGAATGAGTTCTGGGACCTTTTGTGGAGGATGCCATGATCTTTGCATAAACTGGACACCCTCACTTTGACGCTTGAAGCACTGACTGAACATTCAGGACTTATGAGGTTTTGTATGGAGACAATATGGAGGTTATGAACTGGGAAGTGCAATTCACATTTCCACTGGTTGTAAGGCAGGTCAGTTGCCAACTTGGCTCTGCATGGGGGGTGATGAGAAGGAAAAGAGTGGTAAAGACTGTGGCTCTCTCTTCAGTATTTGAGCACTGGGATGACCATAGGAATCTTTTGCTCTTTGGTCCTTTCAGTCTTACTCTATGCTGAGGCCTGGATGCTGACCATTGTGCAGAGACAACAGACAACTCCTTGATCACTTTGTTTGTCTCCTGCTAGATGGACTTGCCAAAAAAGACTCTGTCGAGGAGGGTGGGCTTGTAAAGGGTCGCCTACTTATCATAGAAGCAATAGGCTGTGCTTCCATGGGCACTTGGCTCACTAACTGAGCCAAGTGCCCATGGAACCTTATCTTACCTGAGGGATGGTTCATGCACACAGCACAGGCCTATTCAGGGGTCAGGAGGTGACTTTGGGAGTGGAGATGCAAATGAATTCTTAGTTAAATCGAAGAGTGGGTTACAACACTGAGGTCTCTTCATAGGATGGACTTTTGAGGTCTGGTACCAAAAATATATAATTGGAGTTTAGTGAGGAGTTAATTTTTTTTTCTGCCTCTGAAAGTGTGACTGTCTTGTTTTTGTTTCGGCTCCCCTCTGGCGGCCTTGGACAGGCTGTGT
>JAQQAE010019559.1:0-10899 GCA_029823295.1 Pseudamia nigra | reverse complement strand
CGGAAAATACGGTAGTAGCTGTTTCTGTGGTCTTAATATTCCAATAATTCTCAATGTAATTATGCAGTCAGACTAATCAGTCACAAGAGTTTGGCCTGATTTAAAAGGGATTTAAATCCTGTTGAGCGCTTTGATGTAAACCTTTTCATAAATCATTCCCTAAGAAAACAGTTTCACCTAAAAGCCATGTTGAAGAGCTTAATCTGGTCTTTTCTGTCCAGTTGGAATGACCCCGTTCTTATTTTCCCATTAAGCCATCAGCACACTACAAACACAATCGCACACACAGAGTTTGTTTATCCGGCGGTGCGTACACTTCCTGCCGATGATTCGGCCAACCCGCGCTAGGATCGCTGGATGATGTATTTCAGAGTTTTTTAAGGTGAATATATACGATAGTATTAGCATGCTACTTAAAAGTGCGAGCACCAGTCCGTAAGCCTCTGTGGGTCAATTCTCTCAGCTCTGCTCGTTCTCTGAGCTGCTCTTGGGATGTGAAACTCTTTGCTCCGTGTTCCACGCGGTCTGTCCACAACTGCTTAAATTAACTGATTTCACACAGCTGTTTTCAATGCAGGCTAAATGACAGAGAGCTTATAAGCCACACCCACATCCTCCGAACATGTGTTGTATCAGTGACGGCCTGAGCTGAAACCCACGCCTACGGAAACTGGGTCGTAGCACTGACCATCTTCATCTCAGTCATTCTGCAAGACTTCGCGTCACCTTGCCTTGTATGATTGTAGATTTCTGTCAGTCTGTGGCTACAGATGTACACCAGTGTGTAACTGTGGCGAATTAATACTGTATTTTTCATACATAAGGCACACCGAGTTATAACTTTAAGCGAAACAAAACAGTCAGATAAGTCAAACTTTATTCAACTAATTCACAATAACACTCAACATTGTTCAGTTGTCACACATAAAATACAAAAGAATACACTCACTTTTTCAGTTCATTCTTCTTCCACAAATCCATTAAATTCTTCATCTTCAGTGTCTGAGTTTAACAGTTGGGCAATTTCGGCATCAAGCGAGTCAGGATCCCTCTGCTCATTATCCGAGTCAGTCTGGTTGCTGTTACTTAGCTGTTCAGTGGTGATTCTGGCCTTCGTGAAAGCTCGGACAACACTTCAGTCTGATACTTAGCCCAGGCATCCACCATCCATTGGTAGATGGTGGCGTAACTCGCCCGGCGTTTTCTCCATGTTTTGGTGTATATGTGTTTGCCTTCTGTCGTCCAACGCTCCCATGTAGCTCGCTGTTTAACTTTGAACAACCTGTTGACACCAACATTTAGCTGCTCTATTCCCATGTTCTACTCTGTGACTGATAGCCTTGAGTTTGAAATCCACTTTGTAAGCATGTCTCTTAACAGGTGCCATTTTGGATCCTTATACACATAGCACAATGTTAAGTTGAAGCATAGTACGTATTACTCCATGAGGCTCCTGACTACGGTAGCCATAATGCTCCAACAATCCATCAAGCGGTGCGGCATCATGGCGTACCAAAGTCGTACAAAAACATTTTGACAGATTTTTGAGCGCCGTGTACCACATAAAATCGGTTCAAGGTCAGTAAGCACGACCAGAATTAATACATCAGGCACCGGAGTATAAGGCGCACTCTTGATTTTTGAGAAAATTTCAGGATTTTAAGTGTGTCCTATAGTCTGAAAAGTACGGTACGTTATTCAGTGTAAAAGTGCTTTGGGTCTCTTGGAAAAAGTGATATAAATTCACCCCATTATTATTAAGTAACAATGCGCACAATAAGTTAGAAGTAAATACTGTAATAATAATCTTGCAATTGACACAGGAGACTGTATTGTTTGATGTCATTCAACAAGCAGCTTATGTTGGTTTGGCTTAAAATAATCAAAAAGCTTGTCTGCACAAATGAGAATCATCAGTCACACAAATGAGCTCTGATTTGAATTTGATGTAATTTTTTGATTTGTTGGTAATCTGGTAACGTCTAAAAGTCTGCAAGGGAGAAATTCAGGGTTAATATCATCTCCTATAAAAAAGACATGAAGTCACAATGAGTTTTTTGGGAGGGACATAAAATGTTGGTAGAGATAAAAGAAAAAATACTGGTCTCATTATGAGAACTTTTTCTTCTATAGCTGTAAAATATTCAAGGATTTTTGAACAAACAATATGCAGCTCGGGCTCATGTCTAACCTTTCTCCTATTTCAGAGCAATGGTTCAGTGAATGTACAGATTGACATGGACCAACCAGTGCAGAGCGAGCCCAGGCTGAGGTTGGTCCTTGCTGAGAACCTGCTGAGGGACGTTAATGACGTTATTCACAGGATGGAGGTGAGAGATGAGTTTTTCCACCACTTCAGCAGTGGCACCTCAGAGAAGCCACTGTAACGCCTCATCACGTCTGGCTCTGTGCCTCATTTTCAGGGTCGATCAAGTGATGCATCCTCTCAACAAGAGTCCACATCTGCCGCTGCTCCTCCCCCTCCCTCATCCTCGTCGACCACCTCAACTCCGTCTCCCTCTGGTCAACCGATGGACACTTCCCCACCTCCATCAACTCCCCCTCCTCCACCCACATCTTCAGCACAATCTGAGGGACCAACACCCCAACCTGGACCCAAGTGAGACATCTTTTCCATCAGTGATTTAGAATCTGTTCTTCAGCAACAGCAATAATGAGTCTTTAACTATAAAGCTCCTATGTACCGTATGTGTAAAAGATGGCATGTGGACCACATTTAATACAGTTCAAATTTGTGTTTTTGATACCTTTAATTCTTTTCGCCTCTTGTAGTCATCCTAGCCCGGCTGAGCTTGCAGAGATGTTATCTGAACTGAGGAGGGTTGAGGAGAGACTGCAGCCATTCATCCAGAGAGCTCACACCATCCTGGAGACGGCGACCACTGCAGAATACAACAACAACACTGTAGGGTTTGATTTCAGTTTTGCTGGAAGTGTTGGCTCACCGTCTGTGGGGAATTTCAGAATTTTGACAATCGTTCCAACACATATCCAAAAAACCCCTTACTTTTCTGAGAACGTAGAATGCTTTGAGTCCTATTCCAATTTTAAATTCAAAAGAAAAGTGGAGAGCCCATCAGCTTTTTTAAGGCTGCTGTTTTTCATAACCACCAAAGAAAAATAGATCTCTCTAACCACTACCATTCTCCCAAAAGAATTGTAAGGAAAAACATTGTTCACTGTTCTAGATCTTTCTTTTTACCTTTTCACTTATTTCCTTGTATGTGCAACAAAGACTTAACAAATAAATATGAAACAATTGTTTCCACTGACAATTTACATTTATCTTTATGCTCACCATCCTTTTATGTGTAGTAACTTTGGTCATAGACTGCTATAGAGTCATAAATGTTCAGAGTAAACATCAGCTTTGGTGACTATTGCCTGGCTGTCATAAACATTTTCTTCCATCTGTTTTTGTTTTCTTTCACAGGAAAGAGAGGAGGACCAACGCACTCTGGTCCTGACGTGGGAGTGCCTCCGCCTCCTCGGTAATGCCCTCGTAGCCCTCAGCGACCTGCGACTGAACCTCATGAGCCCCGTCCCACGCCACCTGCATGTGATTCGACCCTTTTCCCACTATACCACCCCTGTCACCCTGCCCGGAGGTCTCCACCCCCACATCCCAGTACAAGTAAGACACTCAGAACAGGTTTGACTTCGCCATCAGGAATGTGATGCCGTGCTGTTTTTCAAACTGACGGTGTTTGCATCTCCACACACAGATGAACATGGGTGCCACAGTGACTGTGGCGGCTAACAGCACTGATGGACAAGCCCCACCCACCCACGCGGCCAGCCAGTCGGAGCAGGCAGGTCAGGGACAGACCTCCCCCTCACAGACTTCCCCGTCCAATCAGCAGGCTGGACAGGGACAGGCTGGCCCCCGGCTCATCAGGATCAGCCACCAGGCAGTCCCGGTGGTTATGATGCAGATGAACACGGACGGTGTGTTGTCCCTTAACCACCACTGATTGAATGCTCCGCTACATTGAAACTGTTGCGTGTTTGGTGCTGTTGGGCAGCGGAGTGTTGGAGTTGTTATTTTTTCCTCCTCCTGCACTACGTTCTGCTGCCTTGAGCATTTCTTGAAGGAAATGAAGTCTAGAACATTGTCCAGGGTGTGTGGGTTCTTCCGGCAACTGGACTGGTTGTTTGGATTGAAGATGTTTCACTACCTATCAGGAAGTTTCTTCACTTCTACCTGATCTGATGTGGAAATCCAGAATTTATAGTCTGTGGCTCAGGACTCCACCCTTTTATCCTACGAGGACCCAGACAAACTCGATAATGTAGTGTATGCAGTCCTATGCAGTGAAGAATGCTCAGAATTGTACACTTGGGGAAACTAAACAGCTGCTTCACAGGCATATGTTCCAACACAGAAGAGACATGTCCTCAGGACAGGATTCGACAGTCTATCTGCATCTCAAGGACAAGAAATATTCCTTTGAGGGCAACAACGTTTGGATCTTGTACAAGGAACTGTCAATCTGTGCCGGGGCGTGGTTGGAGGAGACACAGTTGCTCATGTGCAAATATGCGCACGCACAGCCGATGTATTTTTATGATGTGTCAGATATAGAAATCTCTTCCTGCTCCCTCTGCATCTGCACAACGTGATTAAACAGAAAACCGCCACCTCATAGGATGTGTCATCCACTAAAAGTCTGTGTGTGACCAAAACAGACTCACATAAGCCACACAGTAAAGTTGTATATATGTGATGTGATGTAATCTCCTATGTACAGATGTATCCACGCCTCAGCCTGTTTCACAGCGGTCAGTGTAAGCGCAGACCAGTGGGTGAGTGAGGAGAGGGGACTTAAGCCAAAATGGCCCTAGTGTCCTTTTTGGTCACATACAGACTTGTAGTGGATTATACCTTTATACCTTTGTAGTGGCTGCAATTTTCTGTTTTATCACATTGCACAGATACAGAGGGAGCATGAAAATAGATTTATATTTCTGAAAACCATCGGCTACCTGTGCCAGTATTCACACGTGGGCCGTGGCCGACCTCCCCCAACTGCACCAGGGCCAGATAGTGTTCCGCACCAGAGTGCGGCTCACTTGTAATCACATTACTCACACTTCCACGCTTTAGGTGACAAACACGTCCAGGTGCAGCATGGATTACCAGTGTGAGTACGCCCTAAGACACAATTTCTCACCCATTTACCATTCTGTTATTAGAATTCTACCCAGTCAAACTGGAACCAATTTCCTTGGTGATTCACACCCCACCTCCTGTCACCATCCTTAGGTTGAAACCTTTAACAACCCTCTATAACCCTGCCTTTGTTAGGGACAGGGACCCCAACCTCTCAGGAATGTTTCTTGCCATTGAGATGCAGATAGACTGAGTCCTGTCCTGAGGACATATCGCTGCTGTGTTGGAACATATGCCTGTGAAGCGGCTGTTTAGTTTCCCCAGTGTATAATTCTGAGCATTCTTCACTGCATTATCCAGATTGTGTCTGGGTCCTCTTAGGATGAAAGGGTGGAGTCCTGAGCCACAGACTATAAATTGTGAATGTCCGCATCAGACCAGTTAGAATTGAAGAAGCTTCCTGATAGGTAGTGAAATATCTTCAATCCAAACGACCAGTCCAGTCGACAGAAGAAAACCCACACGACTTGGATACGATGACCTAGATGACTGAGAACCTTTACAGACATCAAGAACATTATGTTTTTATGTTTGCTGAATGATGAGTGTTGTAAATATATTTCATACAGAGAGTATTTTACTGGTCTGTGCATTGGACTGGATCATTAACTTTCTATTTGTGTCTGCAGGTCCTGGTGGGAACCCCGCAGCAGGTGGACAGCAAATTCCTGTTCAGCCAGGTAACAGCCAGTTGATATTAACATTAGTGCTGGCATTTAAATCATGACTACATGGGTTTCCAGTTTTTATTACTAAATGAGGCAACAGTGATTGATTCTATAGATGACAAGTTTGTATGCTTTACAATTGAAAAGACATAGGATAATGTTTTTTAATAAGTAAGGTGTTAAAAGAAAGCAAATAAGCTAAAATATGTCTGTAAATTCATCTTCTTAGTTCCATTTATTTCAGTGTCATAATAGTCAAAGTAGAACACTCAAAACACATAGTTGAATAATATTAACAGTCACAACATCCAAATAAAATTCCACTTCCTTTTATACAGTTTCCTTTGAAACTACTGTAACAGCAAGGCCAAATCCTTTATTTTTGTTGTAACTGAAAAAATTAGTGTTTGACATCAAACGATGAATATAAGACAAAAGATAAGTATTTCAGCTTCTATTTCCAGGTATCTACATCAACATTGGTTAAAGAACTTAGAAGATGCACCTTTTGTTTGAACCAACCCATTTTTAAGTGAGTAAAATGATTGGAACATGTGACTCACAGGTGTCCTATTACACTGATCATTCAAACAACAAATACCCTGAGTGTCACCTTTCAGGTTCAGCTCTGAGTTTTGCCTGTGCAGATACAATTATATTTAAACAGGTATAACCAACATGAAGACCAGAGAGCTGTCTATGAGAGAAAAGCAAGAGAAGATGGAAAATCAACCAGAGCCATTGCACAAATATTGTCCATATCCTGTAGAACCATTTGGAATGTCCTGAAGAAGGAAGAAACCACTGGACGTGGAACCGGTCGACCACGGAAAACATCAGTAGCTGACGACAGAAACATTGTGAGAACTGTGAAGAAACAACCCTAAAACACTATTACTATTATTCACTGTAATGGATTTTATTCCTATACTTTTTCTCACCTAAAATTTTGGTGTTTTTGTTACAAACAATGCATATTTTAAGTTCTTCAACCGATTTTGATGTAAATACCTGGAAATAGAACCTGAAATTGTGATCTTTTATCTCTTATTCATCGTTTGATGTCAAACCCTAATGTTTTCAGTTACAGCAAAAATAAAGGAATTGGCCTCGCTGTTTCAATACTTTCGGAGGGAGCTGTAAGTTGAACTAGTTTACTTCTGTCTCTAATCAAGAAGCTCCTCCTTCACACAAGAGGCTCTGCCTTTTGCCAGGCTGCCGTTAGACATAAAATCTTCTTAATCACTTTCCTGGTTAAATAAAGGTAAAAAAAAAAAAACCCCACAGTTGCTTCAGAGCAGACCTTGTTTAATTTACCTGCCTTGAACACGTCTTGAGCGTAAATTTGATCTACTTTTTTTAAAGGGATGGTTTTGAACGCAGACCTGATCCTCTTGTTAAATATTTGCATTTAAGACATTACTGTTGTCTGTTCTGATTTAGTTTTCCTCTCTACAGACATTTCAGCCATGTCCTGCCACAAATCGTTTTCTCCATTTATGACATACTTGAGAGTGGGTTTAGAATGTAGTATTAGGCATACCATACCATCTTCATAGAGAACTTTAAAAACAACAGCATGACTGACCAAAGTGTTGCACAATCAAATCAATGTAAAAGACAAACCCTGGCCAGAAATAAAACCGAGACAGTAAAAGATAAAAGCACAAGTAAAACCAGGGGCTTTAGAAAGTAAAAACAATCAGTAAGAACATTGTCAGTGTCCCACTCTGCAACTAAAAGTGTTTTTTTTTTTTTTTTTAAAGCAAGATTTAAAACCAGCCACTGATGGAGCCTGTGTGATGTGCAGTGGGAGCTCATTCCAGAGTTTAGGACCCTCTTGGCTCTATATCTGTGCCTCTACCCTTTTTATGGGCTGTTACTAACCAGCTGCAGAAAAATGGCATTGCAGACACTAGTTCTAACTCTGTGCTCTCCATCTCGTCAGGTGCTCCACCACAAGACTTTATGCGTAACCTTGTACAACAGATCAGTCAATACGCCGTTGCCGTAGCTACAAGTGCTGCCACCGCTGCTGCCACTGGCCAGCCGATGCCTCCTCAGCCCACCCCGCCCGGTTACAGCTCCACAGCCACATCCTCAACAACCACCACAGGTCCAAACACACCGACCACCACCCCTACTGCTCCGCCACCACCTCCTCACACCGGTCCCCAGCCCCAAGCTCGGGTCGTGTTCACCCGACCCCCCTTTGCACCCAACATGGCCCCTCCAGCCTTCGGCACACGTGGAACCACGATCAATGTGAGGGCTGCCATGCCGGGTCAGCAGCAAGGACCGGTGAGAACAGAGTCTGTGTTAGTTAGAATGTTTTTCTACTGGTTCTGGTAAAGCTGAATCAGTGAGGTCAACATTTGAATATGTACTATTGCTTCACAGGTTTTAACTCCAGCAACCCTCGATCAGATGATTAGCGGACTGGTCGGACAGCTTCTGCTGCCGGGGCAGATGGGTAAGAACTTCCCTTTTGACTGTATGAGTTTAATTTGGACTTCACAAGCCATGCACACTCTTCCACTGTAACCATAGAGTAGAGACACACGACCAAAGAAAAATCCCACATCTATTTTTATTATCACTGTTCAAAATTTGGATGTCAACAAGTGTTTAGATGTGATTATTTTCACATTAACATTTTCAAGATGATGAATTTAAAGAATGAAAGGGGAGGGCTGTGTCTATGAAGATGAATACAGTGTTACCTCGGGTTACAAGATTAATCCGTTACGGGACCAAGCTCGTGACATGAAAAACTCGTGAGATGGGATGGGTTTTCCCATAGGAATACATGTAAAACCAATTAATCTGTTCCAAGATCCATGAAAACTCCCACATACAAAATGTAAACACACTTGTATGCGTATGTTCATTCATTATTATTATTTGAAAAGGAAGTTGTGTTAATTACCTGAAGAGAAAAGCATGAAATTAGTTAAAAAAATTATTTATATGACATGAAGGAGCAATAGTCTCTCCATCTCGTCGTGCAGACACCGCTGCTTAGAAGTCCATGTTATTCCCGTAGCAGGTTTTACAGACGTGATAGTCTGATAGCACTTAATGTGATAGCTGAATTCCTTTGTCAGGTCTCACGCGAACACCATGAGAATTTTTTTCTAAGATCTCGTGTTTCACCTGCATCAACATCATATTACGGGTTTTCTTCTCACCACTACTAGCATCCTTCTTAGGTTTCATGATGAAAAAACAAGAAACATAGCACTATTTCAGGTGAAAAAAGGCACAAACATGCAGCGCGAAGTTCACGTCTAAGTTTCCAGTTGGTCGCGCTCTCGGGATCTATTGTACTTGTAACTCGATTTATTTATTTATTTATTTTTCTTGTGAGTCAGGACAATACTTTGCCTGATGTCTTCCTCGTAACCTGAAAAATTTGTGTATAGAAGCACTCGTAACCTGAGGTTCCACTGTATGTCCAAAATCAATGGAAAGACATTTCAAACTTGCAAACTCGAGAGTCCAAAAACAATAAAAAAGGCAACATTATCAAAGGAATTTGTCCCTTGTTGTGAGGGTTGTGTCAGGAAGGGCATCCAACGTTAAAAAAACCTATGCTAGATCAAACATGCGAATCATTGGTATTTCGTTGTGGTGACCCCTGAGGAGAGCAGCCGAAAGGAGAAGAAGGAGATTAAAAATGTTTACACAATTTTTAAATTTGACCTGCATATTTCATTTGTGCCTCTAAAAGCCTAATCGATGGTATACACATACATTGTTGTAGCTTTTCGTTGATGCAAGATTCAGTTGCATGTTCATAGTAAAACATGGATTATCAGGTGACATTTTCTCCCATCACTGCACCAGGTTGCATGTAATGGGAGGGTTTTTTCAAACAGATAAAAATACACTGTAAATGAACTGCCTTATAGTCCATATTATGCAGCGTGTTATTGCAGCGTTGCATTAGAAGGTTAGTGATTAGTTGTGGCTCAGTTCAGCAGCCTGACACCACTACCTCAGAGACGTGTGACATTATTCACTCGACAAGTGTCAAATAGTTTGGATGTGAATTCTTGTCAGTCACACTGGCATCTGAAACGGAATGTCTGGTTAAAGCTGAAATCCAGGTGTGTGGTCTCTGCATCTCTGATGGGTTGAAATTGGTGCGTATAACCCTGGAATATTCATGTTCACTAGTCTTGTCAACAGTTAAGTGGGATTATTTTTAAAAGCGGATTACTGTGTGCAGGCAAACAGTCATTCTGTTAAATTCTTGCTTTCACTTTGTCTTTCTGTCTTCCACAGCCGGCCAGCCTGTCACATCTTCCTCCTCCACCCCCTCCTCTTCTTCCTCCTCTTCTTTCTCATCCTCCTCTTCCTCCTCCACCTCCTTTTCTTTCTCCAACTCCGGTCCATCGCCGTCACCTACAGCGAGCACTACTACTCCCCTGAGCCAGCCTGAGGCAAACCCCGGTGAGCCTCACGTACAAGAGGTGCCCCCAGACCTCGGGCAGCTCCTGGGCTCCCTCCTGGGAGTCGCAGGTGGAGCTGGGGTGGGTCCTATGGGGGCCCCGTCAATCACTGTCACCACATCTGGAGTCCCTGCCTTCATCCAGGGAGTGACTGACTTCATGCAGCAGGTAAAAGTTTGAATGTTTATGTCCAATATTGCATATTGTTTAAAAAATACAATAGATTGGCTGAACATAAGCCATCATACTTTGTCCACTTCAGTTCACTGTAAGAAGACATGGAACTCGTTTTATCACAGTAGCCTGTTTTTATTTAAATTAATTAATTTGTCAGGGATAATACAATAAACATAGAAAAAGCAATCTGATCTGTTGCACACAGAGTATATAGAATTAAGCTACCGTATTTTCCGGACTATAAGGCGCATCTAAAAGCCGTCAATTTTATCCAAATATGACACTGCGCCTTATAATCCGGTGCGCCTTATATATGGACTAATTCTAGTCAAGTCCCGCACCATTTGTGTGTGTAAAGACCGCAAAATGGCTCGTTGCAAGAGACACGCTTACCGTTGCTGCT
>JAQQAE010019558.1:0-10900 GCA_029823295.1 Pseudamia nigra | reverse complement strand
TACTGTACACATTAAAATAAACCCCGGCGGCGGCTGCGCGTCCTCGTCCGCCATGCGTCGCGTCTCCGGCCTCCGGTACGTACTTGTGCCACTGCTACAGTTTGCGACCGCGCTCCAGTCATTTTCCAGCCGCGCGTTCCCGCCGTCCGTCGTCCGCTCGCGTGGCCTGGCTGACCTCCGTGATTCCTGTCCAAACAGGAAGTCTTCAACGTCTCCAACACGTCCTCCCGGAGCAACGTCGGCTAACACATACAAATCACATCATCCGTTTTCCCCAAAACCGTCGCAATTGTGTCAACACTGCGCCTGAAGGAAACCGTCCACCAGGCGTGTTTACATGTACAGGGTCGAGTCCGTTAGTTCCAGCTCTGCGAGGAGGCGGGGGTGTCGGCGGGGTCTCTGGACATGAGGGGCGTCCCGTTGCTCTCGTCTACGGGCTTCACAGAACCAGACTGATAGTTCTAGAGGCAAAAAGAAGCAGAAGCAGAACAGACCACCAACCGAAAAAAAAGACAAGAAAGAGAGAAAAGAGAGGAAAACAAGGGTCGGGGATTAGATGCAGCGAGAAGACAAGAAAAAACCGGTTAGTCGTGTCTCAACGAGTATGACATGAGAACAGATTAAGACATGGAAGAGTTTCAGCAAACAGAACAAATGTGAAAATGCAGACGGTGCATTTATTAACACAGCGGCTCATAATTAGTCCGAAAACTTCCCTACATGGTCATATACTAAACACTGCTTATTGACATTATTAAAAGGAAGTGGATGTACATGATTTATGACTAAAGGGTCAATACGCAAGACTCATGAGGTCAAGTGTCACAGACGATGGTTTGAAGCAGATAAAAAGGTACGTATTTATAGGACAGAAATGGAAATAGATTGTCCACATTCTCAGAATGGACCCACCCCCCCAATATCACCAGACATGTTTTAGCCTGGACATCAAACGCCACAAACCGTCTTTTTTCCCCCAGTTTCTTTTGTCTCTTCTCTTTGATAACAACACCTGTTACTTCATGTACAGGCCTGTGCAAGAATGTCAAGTTTTCAAATCCAACTCATTGTCTCCAGTGTGTCATACTGTTGACTGGCGTGGGCACAGTGTGGGCATGACCACTGTGTGGGCGCGGCGTGCACAGCTGCCAATCGGGTCTGAAATCACAGTGTACGCCTGCCTTAAGACGAGCCGATACGGTCAACAGAAACGAGTATTAATGAACATTTTCTGATCATAATTCACATACGTCTGTATTTAGGAGGTTATTTTGGGAAACGGTCGCACTCAGCAGCTGCACCTTTACATAAAAGGTGTTGCGATAAATTTTAACCAACGGTCACATGAAGCAAATGCGCTGCAAAGCAGACAAACAGATCACACATGTAAACACAAGTGATTATTTATTCAGTTTAATAAGAACAAAGTTTGTCCAAAAATAAAAAAATATTAGCGGACGTGCAAATCGATGTGGAGCACGGAGCATCGACTCTGATTGACGTGGGATTTCAGACCAAATCACACAGTATGAACCTTTGAGTGTTGAGTGGATAGATGTGTTTTTTTTACTTTTCTGGGCTGTTGGTGCGTCTCCAGGGCAGGAACCGGCCCCGTGGCTCAAACCGAGGCCCTGCGTCGGGGCAGGGACTCCAAACAGCCCTGAAGACTCCCAGGCGCAGCGTAAAGGTTTGCTTGATGCTGATTGGGTCTACCCAGAGCAGGATGTGAGGTCAACAGGGAAAAAAGTGGCATTTTTAAAGCCCCGGTAGAAGATGAGAACTCAGTCGTAGGATTCGGGCGTCTGCTTATGTCCTGCGATGGCGTGATAACGCCGCGGTTACATCAGCGGTGGGTCCGACCCTGCAGCTGAGACACAGTGGGCGAGCGGAGTCGAGTGACAGAAGCTTCCTGTAAACCCCCCCCTCCTCGTACCCTGAGCTTCCCGCAGTGGAAACACACGTAATAATTTGCACGAATGTCTCGCTTCCTTAAAATTGTGAAAGATGTGGCATTTTTTAGTGGCCACGACACAGAGAAATCGGTTGAAAACCTTAGACTTAGACAACTGTGTCGGACACACGGTGAAGAGTCAGAGGAAACGCAGTCACTGTAACCACCAGCACATCTGGACTGTTTTACCCAGCATGCAACACAAAGAACACACGCTAAAACAAGTCACTGTTGCATAAGTGAACAGGACCGTTCCAGGAATCCGGGTAATTCCAAACAAAAAAAAAAAAAAACATGTTTCACACTGGAGGCAGTTCTGTAGGAGTCGAGAGGCTCGGCAAGGTCACGGCTTGAGGTTTGACTCGTGGAATGTGCATCAAAGACCAAACATTACACCAAACACAGTGTACGCGTGACTCAGCCACGTTCTGACAGTTTGTTCCAGTTCAAATGCGGAAATGTCAAAATAAAGGTTTACAGTCACCAGGATCATGTGACATTAGCTATAGTGTTGTACTATTGTGGTATTGTACTACTGTGGTACTGCTGCGTCGCGGTACTGCGGTGTTGTACTACTGTACTATTGCGGTGTCGGCGTCGCGGTACCGCACTGCGGCATCGCGGTACCGCAGTACTCCTCTACCTGTTCGGTTTTATTTTCATTAAACCTGTTCAACGTTAAGCTCAACGAGACGCCACAGTTTTTCATTTAGTCTGAAAACTTTGAGCTAAAAACCGTTATGAATCACATGACATACGGCAACATGTTTAAAACCAACCTGTTTTTAATTTTTATTTATTTCTGTTCATCTTGTCTCGTTAATTTCATTTTTGTTCCCTTTGCACATCGTTTTCATTTTTAGTTCATTATTTCATCAATTTCTGTTCATTTTTCTGATTTTTAAAATCTTTTTAGAATTTCTGATTCTTTGTTCATTATTTTGATCGTATTTCCTTCATTGTCTTATTTTTGTCCATTTACTTAACTATTGCTTTTCTTAAATGTTTTGTTCGTTTTGTTGATTCTTTTTTTATTTAAAAAAAAAAGGTGCAATATGTGATGCATGCAATCGAAAACAAGAAAAAAATTAATGGAACATCATGAACCTGATGACGACAAAATTCAACCCAATAATACACAGCATCAACAAAATAAGGAAACTGAAAAAAAAAAAACAAAAAACAATGAATCAGCTCGATTTAAATGAATAAAAAAAAAAAAAAAGAGAAGTCAGCAAAATAAAAAAATATAAAAAAAAGAAGCAAAAATAAAAAAATAAAAAAAAAATTAGTTTCATGAAAAAAAATTAACCAAGGTGAATAAAAATCAACTAAATCTATGAAATGAACAAGAATGATCAAAAAATTTATAAAATGATCAATAAACGAAAATAATCAAAACCAATAAAAATTAACAGGTTAATAATCAACACAACGGATCTAAATAAAATGCAAAAACTGACACGTTGCAGCTAAAACACGATGTCGATAAAGGTTCAAATACTTTTTATGACTCATGACATTTTTTCTGTCTAAAAACGTCCATTTATTGTCCATGTTACGTTGACATGCTCGTACAGTGGGGCCGTTCCGACCGGGTCTGTGCACATTACGTACCAAGTTTGGTCTGTTTTAAGGATTTCTTCAACACAGAAATTGGAGCAGTACCTCGGGAAGTCACCGGGGGCAGCGTTGAGCCGGATAGAAGAAGAACAAAACGTACAATAAACACTCAAAAACAGACTTTTTAAGGACAGTCTGTGCCATAGACTATATATCAGTGTCATCCTGGACGACATCTTGGAGACAAAAACAGGATGCGACCATATTTGGACGAACGGCGGCGCAACCGGAGCGGAGGCGACGCCAACTCACCTGTACGACGGCCAGGGAGAGGAACCGACTCGACAAGGTGGTGAACAGAACGAGGAGTATGATGAAATCCATCGTCAGTAACAGCGTCGCCCCCTTGTGGTCGTTCAGCGAAGCAGCCGCAGTGACCCACTCGTGTCCACGCGCTGCAGGACTGAGGTTCACGACATCCTTCAACCTGCTGCCATAAGACTGAACGACAGACCCGGCTAATGTGCACCTGCAACTTTTCACCCATTTAGTTTATCTATGGCACCTTTAATTATGTCTGAATGTGCGTCACACACTCTGTCCGTATTACAAACACCACGACTGAGTGAATCTCAGGTCAAACTATAATCATATGAAGGTCCGACTCCACTGGTGACACTAGTTACCATAGCGACATGTCAATCAAATCCCAGCACAGAGGACACTAGAGGACAGTCTGACGCCACACTGTCCCCTAGTGGATGGACTGTGAAACATCCACGATGATGTAACGCACACACCGGAGTATGAAGACCGTGATGTTTGACAACGTTTGATGCGTAGCGGACTAGCGTCGAACATAAATGGACTTTACAAATGTCTGAGTATTAACGTGTGAATACATACGGGAAAAACTACTGCAACATACAGTAATATACGATACAGTTGATCTGAGAGATGTGAATGTTTCCACCGACGATTCGAGAGTCGAGATCAACCGTGTGACGGAGAATAATTGAAGTGGTGCATTCGTACGGAGGAAGATTTACTCCAACAACTGGAACAAACCGACTAATGTTCAGCAAACACCAGCGTTTCCCCGTCGGCCTCTGAGGCCTGACCGGACGATTGTTTGCAGTAAGTTTGGTGACCTTTGACCTCTCCAACCAAAAGTAATCACACCAACAAGGCAGATGTCTAGAGATAATTGGCGATTATGACTGACGCTATACAAATAAAGATTGAATTGAATGTCGATGCCGTTGCCTAGCGACAAGATGAAGACGATACACCGAGAAGAAATGAATGAAAAAAAGAAGAAATATGAACCAAAATGAATAAATTATCAAGAGAATGAACAGAATTATAGACACAGGGGGAATTGTTGATTAAAAAAAAGAAGGACCGCGACGTCTACCGGGGAGGTGGACGTTCTACGCCATCGATGTGCCGAGTCTGCACGTTCACAAGGCGGACGCTGACGCCTGGAATAAAAGAAACGGCGAAACGCTCCGCCCACATCTGCGTTACGTTTGATATGACCCACATAAACATACAATCAGAATAAACAAGCAAATAAATAATTTGGTCATGAAATGAACAATACAACGCAAAAAAAAAACAAACTAAAGCTGCAAGTACAATCAGCCTGGTTTTAATTTTCCCCAGGAAGCGTAAACTATAAAAGCTCCAAGTAAAGGGTCTGACAGAAGGGTCCGGGTCAGGGGTCAGGGGTCTGCGGAGGTCGAGACTCAACCGGTCACTGAAGCAGGTGATGTCACTGATCAATCAAATCTGCATGTTGGACAGAAAACCTGCAGGGTCTGCACCTCCGTGGTAGAAGTTTGAGACCCCTGATCTAAATCCAGAAGTGGCTGCTTCAGGACGATACGACCACAACAACAAACAAACGAGACGAATACAAACTGCTCGTTAAAGTCAAACTGAAGACATTTAAAACATCCAACCGTTGGGATCTGCTCTTATAAGGAATTAGTGAAAGAACAAAGACATTATAAACACCAAGGTAAGTATTATTTTTACTATTGTAGGACACCGTGGTTGTTGTATTGTATTTATACGGTATATATAACGTGGTTACTGAGCCGCTTTCTGTGCAGTCGGCGGTTTCCGACTAGTCGGCGCTGGCTTCTGTGCTGAATGTGCTGGAAAAGCAATCGCTGTAGTGCTGGTTTGATTTGTGATTGCCCACATCGGCACCGTTGATTTCAGACAGTACCTGCTGCTCTTGGGTGTTAAAGTGAAATCCGGAGTCGCCCCTGTGGTCCTTGCCCCGTTGGCACAGGAAGCACAAGATCTCCTTGAAGGTCTTCATCATTTCTTGGTCCCTGAAGCAGTAGATGATGGGGTTGACGAAGGAGTTGCACTCAGCCAGGACCAGGCAGTACTTCTCGTACTTCAGCACGTTGCACTTGTCGCAGCCGAGGCCGTCGAGCAGCAGCAGGACCAGTCCGGGCGTCCAGCAGACCACGAAGCAGCCTGCAGGGAAGTCGAGAGTAAAAATGACCAGGAGTTAACTAAACGGAAAACACGGAGAATCCAGGAATCATCAAGCGCTAAAGCCGCCAACTTTAAACGTGACTTAGAACAGGCACGGGACTGCAATTCTAGTCCATGTTATTGATCATTTTTAATCTTCTGGACTTTGTGAATTATTCAGCTGTTGAGAATTTTGCTTCCCTCTCCCCAGCCCCCTCCTCCAGCTACTCTGGGAGACTCCCCCAGGGTTTCCAGGCCAGCTCAGAGACCTAGTCCCTCCAGCGTGTCATGGGTCTGCCCCAGGGCCTCCACCCAGTTGGAGCTAGTTTTGGCAACCAAGCATTGGACCACCCAAACCACACACCACTGGACCCTTATGACCCTTCCTGCAGGTGGGGGGCCGACAGGAAGACATAGTCATAAGGGTCTTCTGAATCACTCTTAGTCTGACCTGTGACCCAGGACCAGGTTGTCTTGGGAGACCCTACCAGGGGGGAATTCCCCCGACCACATAGCTCCTAGGATCAGTCAGGTACACGAACCCCTTGCACCATGATAAGGTGGAGACTGAAGGAGGGGGCTATGGAGTTAATTTCTACTTCAGTCTGCACATCCATTGTCTTGTCTTTTGTCTCTCCTCTGTCCACCAACCCCAGCTGGTCCAGGCAGACGCCCTCCTACCCACAGCCCTGGGATTCTTCTATTCTTGTTCATTTTGTTGACTTGATGCTTATTTTGTTCAGTGGTCATTCTTACCACTGCTGACATTTAACAGGATGAGAATGCGTTCTGTTAATTCACGCCAAATTTCTCAAAGCTGGGATCCTCACTGAAACCTTCGCTCGGTCTAAGGTGAAACGCTGGTGAAGGTAGAAGATACTCAGACGAAACACCGAGAACAGGAAGTCAGACGGAGTCAAGGAGACGAGGGAATGCACTGGAGATTCCACTGGACAACGTACGCTCGCGTACACAACATGGCAGCGTGTGCACTGGGTTTAGTCTGTGTGATCGCATTTCAATATCACAATACTCCGTTAGGAAGCCCAGGAATTTACACACACACACACACACACACACACACACAGAGCACGTTCAGTATGAATATATGCAAACGTACAAACTATAACCGGAAACATGCACCACACGTCCCTCTGAACCTCAAACAGAAAACTAAATGTGAAACAGGCTCGCTGTAAAAAAAGGTCAAAGTTCAAGTTGGACCCCACAGAGAGAATCACAATGTGTGTCGGTACCGTAGGAACCGGAGAGGCTGTTTTCTGTCACAGTAACTGGAGTTTGTCAGGGGCAGGCGTAGGGTCTCCTCGACCCCCTCGCATGCCAGAGGTGCTGACCGCCGGCTGCCGAGCGACGCCAGACAGAGGCGCTACGTCCTCAAACGCCAGGAATTCGATCGAAAGTTAAAAGTGTGAGAGAGGGCAGGGGAGGCAGGAGCGAACAGTGAGGGGAGGTGGTGGACGGAGGAGGGGGAGTAAAGTCTGGTTCAGTCAGCGCAGACGAGAGCCTGGTTTTAAGGAGTATGACACTCGTTCTACAAAACATCCATGGGTGGAATTCTGTGAAATCTGCCTGATATTTGCACACTGAGCAGCCAGATGACTCATCGTTTTCTTTGTCACGTTTTTTCAATAGCTCTTCGTAAATAATATCTCCACACTGATTGTTTTCTTCTGGATCTAACGCCGTAAATGTTTAAGATCCATCAAATCCATGGACACGTTAGTGAATCAGACTTTACCACAGTTTGGTGTCAGTTTCATGTCTATAGCTTTATTTACTACATTACACTAGATATTTATCCTCAACTCCAGTAAGTATCATCATTCTGGATCAATATGTCCACAATATAATCCATATCTGGATCAAACAAGGTAAAAATGCAGTAGATTCATCAGAGGTGCGCGGCGTGAAGCTAGGACTGTGGCGCTGAAGGTTCTCAGTAGGATCAGCGTATCATTTAGGTAAAACCCGTGTATTTATGAATCATTCAATGATACCATCTGTCCGTTCGTCCGTCCATCCATCCTCTACTGCTTCTCCGTGGGGTCGGGGAGGCAGCAATGTGAGCAGCTACTTTGAACAGCTCTTCTGGGGGGACCCCCGAGACGTTCCCAGGCCAGCTGAGAGACGTAGTCCCTCCAGCGTGTCCTGAGTCTTCCTTGGGGTCTCCACTCAGTGCGATGAACACCTCACCAGGGAGGCATCTAGGAAGCATCCGGACCAGATGCCCAAGCCACCTCCTCTGACTCATTAAATGATACCTTTCATGAAATTTAGGAGGGAAACGATGCTCCTGGACAATCTCTCCAAGCATCACCCATAGGTTTTTGGATTCCACTAAAACCTTGCGTTTGCGTTGCCGTGTTGGCTCTTTGGACTGTGAGGTGACCACATAGGAACAAAAAGGTGCAGCTATTGAAACGTGAGGGCAACGGTAAGGATGGGACTCGGCAGATACTCGCCAAGTATTACAATATCACCATACATCGAGAACTGTAATACTTTACAAATATGGTGTTGTAGTGACTTCAATAATGTGCAGGTACTTTGCACCTCCAGTGAACTGAAGAATCAACTAATACCTCACACTTTACAACACTTAACACCTTTTCAAAAATAATAAAATATCGATATTTGATGTATTTGTATCAATGCAGTACTGCAGTGCAAATGACACAGTATGGATATTTCTCCCCACACCAAGGTGACGGGTGTCATTTCCACTTACTAACCTAAACTACAACGAAGCCGCCGGTCAGAAGAAAACGTTTTACTCTTAAAGTCCAGTTTGGCAGAAGAACAAGCTGCGAGTCGGATCACAAACAACCCACATTAAAAGCTTCTATTGGCCAAAGAGCCTTCATGGAAAACCGACCTGTAGACTTATCACCGTGACTCATAAAAATTAAAAAACCCTTCAGAGCAGAATTTTCCAACCATCGCCACAAAACACTAAACTTTCTTTTTCCATCCAGCGTCTTCAGCAGGTTTCACTGACGACACCTGCTTTACTGACCGGTTGGAAAGAAAACCTGCAGCATCTCAGCTCTTTGTGGCAACGATTGGACAACCCTGGTCTAGAGACAAGTTCAACCTTTTTTTTGGATCCAGTGGCTAGTAGACGTCAGTGATATTTAAGATATTTCTGCACTGGCTCCACATTCAATGTGCAGCTACAGACTGTTGACCAGAATACGCACATCTGACCTAAAATCAGAATCACATGGTGTGAAACGACGCGTTTTGGTTCTCTTTGATCTTTTTTTTTTAACCATCCCACCAAATTAAGCAAGAATTGCTTCTGGTATGTAGCAAGCAACCTGTAACTGTGAAAACGCCCCTAATGGAGGTGTTGACCATTCAGCCCTCGTACACGTCGCGTTCATCCTCACCCAGGATCATGGAGACGGTCTTCATCAGGTTGAACACAGTCTCTCGGAGTCTCATCTGTGAGGTGTGCTGCGACATCTGCTGGCTCCTCCTCTTCACGTACACGAAGATCCTAGTGTAGGCGGCCACCATGATGGAGAAGGTCACCAGGTTCAGAATGGCCCAGAACACCAGGTAGCTCCGGCTGTAGAGCGGCGCCATCGTGGAGCAGTGTTCCAGGTCGCACAGGCAGTGCCAGCCCATGGTGGGGACGAGGCCCATGATGATCGCCACCAGCCAGATGCAAACGATGATGACAAACACCCGCTGCGTGCTCATCTTACTGTGCAGCTGCATACTGAAGATGGTCTGGTGGCGCTCCACAGCCACGGCCAGCAGGTTCAGCACCGACGCCGTCAGGCTGGTGTCGATCAGGCCCTGACGCACAAACCACTGGTACTTGGACAGCTTAATTGTCCAGGGACCAGTATGAAACATCAAGTGGAGGTAGGAGACACCTAGGAATGGAAAAACAACAGTTCAATCACAAAACGTCAAACTGGTGCCACATGGTTTTATTACAAAGCAGCGAGAGAACCATCAAGACCACAGATCAGCAGAACCTGCCTCGGCTAACAGAACCTCAAAGTCTTCAGAAAGGGAGAAAAAGGCAAGTATTTGCCTTAAAGGTCAGTGCATCATAACCATGTTGTAAGTAGAGTTTCAAAATACAAAAAGAACAAACAGTAGCAAGAGACAAAAAAATGAGTAGGCAATGTATTAAATACTGCATTTAAACCAAACAGATTTTAATAAGGAGTGAATTGCACTAATTAATGTGTTAATGATAACGTGGTACCTTAATATGAAGTGTTTCAGACACTAGGGATTTCCCAGTGTGTTGGGACAAAGAGGAAATGAAAAATTTAAAAATAATCACCACATGTTGAAGCTCAGACACCGTCTACATGATGTGAAAGAGGAACCGAGAGCAGACCGGTTCTTTGAGATGTTTCACCACTAAACTACAACAGGACCGAGCAGAGCGTAGACCTTCACCGAGGCCCATCGTGCACCCCTCTGATCTGGAACCACACTGAAATCTGTCAGATTCAACTCCATATGCATTCAAATCATCATAGGAGGAGCCAACACCGTTCGTTCAGTCCCTATGAGCTCAGCTCTGGTGGGAGACTCAAGTCTCTGGCCATGAAAAAAATCCTGGGTCTGTATTCTTAAAAAGGTCCCTGGTGTAAAGAGCAGCTCCTGAAAAGTGATTCCTAACCCTTCGTAAAGCTCCCGAGATGGAACCGTAGTAGTGAGGAGGACTGTAAGACGCTGAGGAGTTTCTGAAAATTAATGAACAAATGACTACACTTCATCAAAACCAACACAAAGACAATCTATCAGTGAATATTAATTATTTACCGTATTTTCCGCACTATAAGGCGCACCGGATTATAAGGCGCACCATCCAAAAATGTCACATTTTTAATT
>JAQQAE010019557.1:0-10900 GCA_029823295.1 Pseudamia nigra | reverse complement strand
TGTGGGTGGGTGTGTGTGTGTGTGTGTGGGGGGGGGGGGGGTTCTGTGTATACAGAGAGGAGGAACAATTGTTGGAGCTATTAACCAACATGCAGCTCTATCTCAAAATTACATTAAAGACTTACAGTTGGTACATTATTATGTGTGATTCTATAATGGTAGAAAAATTTAGTTTCACACTTTGACAGGACTGAGTAGTGGTTTGGTCAGATTTAGTTCATGTTTGGCTGAAACCAGTACATACCATATCACAAATTTTAGTTGTATTTTCAGAACTTTGGCAAAAAATTCATCAAATTTCATGTGTGTTTCAATTCAGTACGTTTATGTGAATACAAGAGATGGGTAAGAGTTAGTTCTTCATCATCATCATCTTCATGCTTTAATACTGTAATACTGTAGTATATTAATGCAGTGTTTCCTACATTAATATACTGCCTGAGCTGATGTTTGAGGAACTCCTAGAAGTCAGCGGTATGTTGTCAAAATACTTGCTCAAACTATGTCAGGTCTGGATTATATGCCATTGTTGTAAATGCTCTTTCAGACACTGGAAGAGTTTTAAATGATATGTTATTGTTTGTTTCCACAACTCTTCATACATGGCGATGTTTGTTCCACACGTTTCATACAATATTTTTCACTAACCCTAATTGCATTACAATAATTCATGTAAACCCTACATGGACAGAAGTATTTGGACACTGGAGAGTTGTACGTACATGTACAAATCTATTGTAATCTTTAATATTTCTGAGCTATTCCAAATTTTGGATCATAAGTACTAAAACACTTAACAATAGTAATAAATAAAATAATAACTAAAATAATCAAAACATGTTTAATACATTAATTTATTTAGTATTTGTATAAAACAAGGATATAGCATACAGTAAATTATTGCCACAGATGAAAGCATTTATACTCAGAGCTAATGTGCAATGCCTCTCCCTCGCTGGGCTTTTGAAACACTTAAGATTCAACAACAACATGCATTCACTGGCCACTTTATTGGGTCCACCTGTTCAATTGCTTGTTAACACAAATAGCTATCAGCAATGACATGACAGCAACTCAATGTATTTAGGCATGTAGACGTGGTCAAGACTCGCTCAAACATCAGAATGGGGAAGAAAGGCAATTTAAATGACTATAAATTTGTCCCTTGTTGTGAGGGTTGTGTCAGGAAGGGCATCCGGCGTAAAAAACCTATGCCAGATCAAACATGCGAATCATTGGTATTTCGCTGTGGCGACCCCTGAGGGGAGCAGCCAAAAGGAGAAGAAGATAAACGTGGCATGGCTGGTGTCAGACAGGCTGGTTTTAGTATTTCACAAACATCTGATGTACTGGAATTTTCACTCACAGCCCTTTTCCCTTGTCAGACCATTCTCTGTAAACCCCTTCTCTGTAGAGTTTACAGATAATGTTCTGAAAATGGGAAAAAAACATCAAGTGAGCAGCAGTGTTTGGACGAAAGTGCCCTGTTGATGTTGGAGTTTAGAGGAGAATGGCCAGACAGGTTTGAAACTCAAATTAGCACTTGTTACATCCTAGATATGTGCAGTACCATTTCTGAACGCACAATATGTTGCACAACCTTGAAGCAGATGGGCTGTAGCAGCAGAAGACCACAGTCGGTGCCACTCTTGTCAGCTAAGGACAGGAAACTAAAGCTACTATTAACACAGGCTCATCAAACTTGGACAGCAGAAGATCAGAAAATGTTAAACGGTCTGATGAGTCTTGATTTCTGCTGCGAAATTGAGATGGTATGGTTAGAACTGAGAGTGCATAGTAAACATTAACAAGAAAAAATGTTTTACAATATCTCAAGATTTATTTATTTTTTACAACAAATTGAAAATATTAATAAAAATGGTTTGTATTTAAGCAGAAATGTGTGTCTTGATTTCACAGTAAAAACATAAACATTGTTGGACACTCTTAATTTCAGGTGGTGTTGAGGGTTGGAGGGACAGAAGACAGACAGAAGGACGTCGTCAGTATGGAGGAGGACGGAGGGGCAGAGGGGAGGGGAGAAGAAGTGAATATGATAACAGAGAGGGATTGTGGGAGAGAGGAAGACACAGAGGAGGCCACTATAACGCAGCTCCTCAGCATCCAGATTTTCATCCTCTTTATCATCATGATGGAGGTGTCCAGAGCAGAAACCGTGGACAACTTTCTCATAACAGGGGGAGATACCGACTGGCTCCAAGGTACGGTAACACACAAAAATAAATGACAAATCTGTCCATTCAAAACATATTTCTTGTTTTCTCTTCACCCTTGTTTCTAGAAAAGTTAAGTCATTTTGTAAAATGTAAACAAAAACAAAATGTGATGATTTATAAAACACTGAAAGCCCCTATTGAATTGAAAATATCAGAAAGACAACATATCAAATGCTGAAACCCAGATGTAGATTTACTAAAATATGTGCTCATTTTGAATTTGATGCCAGCAACACAATTCAAAAGCATAGGTAAATCATTAGTGGATAATCTCAAAATTAATTAATGGTTAAAAAAGGGAGCATCAAAGAGAGGCTGAGTCTTTGTGAAGTAAGGACGGCAAGAGCTTCACCACTCTGAAAGGCTGCACTGGCAACAATTTAAGAATACGCTTCTCAGCATAAGTGCAAAGAGTAGAATACTCAGAGAATCTGAAAAACACACTTTACACAAGGGAGAATGCTGAAAACTAATAGTGGATGAATGTGATCTTAAAAATCAACATGACTGTGTCGTGCACAGATTTGGGAACACCTCCAAATACCGCTCTATGTGAACACAGTTCATTGTTGCATCTGCAAACACAAGTTGAAACGTTACCAAGCAAAGATGAATGTAAATCAGATGCAGAAATGCTGCTGCTTTCTCTGAGCCTGCATTCATTTAACACAGACTGAGGTGAAGTGGAAACCTGTCCTGTCGTCTGACAAGTCAAAATTTGAAATTCTTTTTGGAAATCATGGATGCCCTGTGTTCTGGACTAAAGAGGAGAGGGACCATCCAGCTTGTTACCAGCTCTCAGTTCAAAAGCTGACATCTGTGATGGTATGGGGGTGCATAAGTACACAGTGCTGCTGCTCTTTCTCTCTCTCACTCTCTCTGTGCAGTACAATTTCGGCCTTGAATTGTAAAGCGCCTAGAAATAATCTAGAGATTATGATTGGTGCTATATAAATAAAGTTTGATTGATTGATTGATTGATATGCTAGGGGTTTTACTGGGGCCTGTTTACAGCAATAAAAAAAAATCTTAAAATATATATATCACGATATATTTACATCTCAAATCCCAGGACTAACAAAATGTATTGCAGTATAAATGTTCCCCACTCTATTGTGAAGACAGCATTAATACAGAACAGTATATACAGGTTCTGGAGAAACCTTATGCTGCCATGTGTACAAGGTCTTTTTCAGGGAAGGTCTTGTTTATTCCAGCAAGACAATGCCAAGTCATTTTTCAAAAAAACAACAAAATGTCTAATTTTGTCTTTGGGCTATTTTCAATCATATATGGGATTTTAATGGTTTGCACATTATTATATTACATTTTTTGTACATTTTTTAGAGTGACTCAACTTTTTTGACAATGGGCTTATACATGTGTTGTCTCTCTTCTCAGGTGGTCAGAGCCTCCTGCCCCCTGAAATCAACAAAGACGAGGAAAGGATTAAAGGATGACTTAAGATGTTAAGAGGATGGAAAAGACATGATGAAAGGTTGAGAAAGAATCAAATATCTCTGAACGAACTGACTAGTGAGTCATCCATCAGGAATGTTTGGCTAAATGATGGAGGAGGTAAAAACACTTGGCTTTAGTCATGAAACAGTTTAACCTGAATTTGTGTCAAAAAATCACAGAGAAATTGGACAAATGAGAACTCGCCAAACAAGAAGTGGATTCATTCTTAATCTTAAAGCCTGTTTTTACAACTTATCTTTGAGACTCAAAGGCCAAAGATCTTAAAAGCAGTGTTTATCCAGTGAAAAAATCCCATTAAACTAATGGTTTTAACTTCAGAAACAGGACAGTCGGTGTCAAATACCAGCTCAAGTGTCTTCAGATTTACTTGAGTCTTATCATCTGACACATGACGTTGAAAACAAAGCGAGTTTTCCACTGCAGAAGAAGATCATGTTGAATTTAATTTAGTACAAAAATATAGGACTATTTGGGAAGAGTCTGAGCCATTTGAGCTGTTTGACACTTTTTTATTTCCTGTGATACAGTATATCTATGTACGCTGATTGAATTGTACTTCATTATTTTTGCATAATTTTTAACAAGGCCATCTGACAAATATGTCATGTGACAAATAAACAATAAACCCTAAGTACTTGTTTTGTGTATGGATTCATATTTTTGGTTTAGCAAACATCTGAATCAACCACCAAAAATTACCTCACTGTGAAGGTTAGCAAAGTATATTCAGAGAGATTTTATACTCTATCCTATATAACGTATTTAATCATTTGTTGGTGATGTTGTCACATTAGAATATCTGCTCTTTTACTTACCATAGTTTTTAATCAGAAATTTACTTTGACGTCTATAAATGTGAACATTACTTCCCGTCATAAACAGAACTGAACACTTAAAACTACTTAACTGAACAAATTTAAAATTATATAAAGCTCTACTGAAGTTAATGCCCAGTCTGCTAGTGTCAGTTTAAACTTTTTTTTTTTAAGACAAATTAATACTGTCGTGAAAATCGTCTCATGAATGTGGTCAGTGATGGAGTGTTTTAAATACTGAAGAATTATCAGATACTCCTACTCTACTACACCTCAAAGGGAAATATAGTATTTTTTTACCCCACTGCATTTGTGTGACACCTTCAGTTACTGTTCAGGTCACAGTTTTCATCTTCTTCTGTTTCTCCAGTGATTGAGTTAGAAATTCCCCTCCTTAAGGTATATGCTTTGAAAATTCTCTGATTAACTTTAAAATACATTGTTGGAAAGCTTAAAACAAGCTGATGAACAACTGACTCCTTTGAGATACACTATATAAACAAAAGTATTTGGACACCAGACTATTGCACGTACAGGAACATCTTGATTCTTTCATTCATGTCTTGTTCATTTTTTTCATTATATTTTTCATTTTAATTGATATTTTGCACATTTTTTTTATGATTTAATACTTGCTATAAAAATGTGGAAGCTCAGAAATGATAAGAATGCTGATGGATTTATAAAGAAATTTCCAATATCCTGTGTGTCCCAACATATTATGTAATAAATCCACAAAATATAATACGTTTTTGCTTCATTTTGCTATTGCAAGGGTTACTAAGACATAATTATGAGTGATTTGTTCTCTGTTCTGAAGTGCTACCAGGGTTAATTAGATGTTGATTGCAGAATGCAGTGTTATTTCATGATGAGTTGTTATGCGATGCAACTGTCAGGTGTTCCAGTTGAATGTTGAATTTACATATATGCAACAGAATATTCAAACAAATGAATTCAACTAATATCTGCAGCAGTAAAATGTAACACATGAATAAGGCGGTAAGATGAAGACAAAACATAAAACAGTAGAGGGCTGACAATGACTTAATTTTACTTTTCATATTTTACAATGCTGTTTAAAAAAAAGTTAGGTCCCTGTGTAACCAGCATAGAAACAGAATGTGACGTGTTGAAAGTGACAAAGGAATTGTTAAGCAAATCAAATCATACTAGGAAAACAATATGACCTTCAATTAACTTTTTTGGAATGTGTATCAAATTTAAAGTGACCATGTACTTTTTCAATAACGATTACATTGTGTACAGTGGCTGAACTTTTTAAAAAAATACATTTAATTATACAGTATGTAGATAAAGTGGGGTGCAAATGTTTAGGCACCCCAGGTCAAAATTTCTATTAAAGTGAATGATGAAGCCAGGGGACGATGAAATGATCTCCAAAAGGCTTGAAGTTACAGATGAGACATAACCATTACATGTAAAAAACAAAATAGGTTTTATTTTTATCTTTTATGTTTTCAAAATACCAGAAAAGACAAAAGGCAACAACAAAAGTTTGGGTACCCTGTATAGTTAATACCTTGTAAACCTACTTTTGGCAAGCTGAGGCCTTCATTAACCTGAAAGGGTCATGGCTTGTTCACAATCATCATTAGGAAGGACACAGTGATGTAAATTTCAAAGCGTTAGAAATCCCCAGACTCCTCTAACCTTGTTCCAACAATCAGCAGCCATGGGTTCCAATAGGCAATCACCTAGAATCCTGAAACTGAAAATTATTGATGCTCACAAAGCAGGAGAAGGCTATAAGAAGATAGCAAAGTGTTTTCAGGTACCAGCTTCCTCTGTTTGGAATGTAATTAAGAAATAAAAGAAACAGTGGAGGTCAAAGCAAAGTCTGGAAGACCACGAAAAATATGACGAGAGAACAGCTCATAGGATTGCTAGAAAAGCAAGTCAGAACCTCCCTGAGACTGCAAGAGTCCTCCAGGAAGATCTGAGAGATCCTGGAGTTTTGGTCCACTGTTCAACTGCTAAGCAATACCTGTACAAATGGTGTCCAAGGAAGACTCCTGCATCCTCACCACAACATTCAGCATCTGAAGTTTGCAAATGAACATTTAGACAAGTCTGATGCATTTTGGAGACAAATCCTGTGGACCAATGGGGTTAAACTATAACTTTTTAGCAAAAGTATGTTTGGAGAAGAAAGTGCACAGCGTTTCAAGAAAAGAACATCTGTCTAACTGTTAAGCATGGGGGGGTGGGTCAATCATGCTTTGGGGTTGTGTTGCAGTCAGTCAGTGGCATAGGGAACTTTCACGGGTAGAGGGAAAAAAGGATTCAATTGAATTCCAACAAATTCTGGAAGCAAATGTAATACCATCTGTGAAGAAGCTGAAATTAAACAGAAATCTTCAAATGGATAATGATCCTAAACACATCTCAAAATCTACAATGGACTACCTCATGAGGTGCAAGCTGAAGGTTTTGCCATGGCTTTTGCAGTCCCCTGACCTAAACATCATTGAAAATCTGGGGATAGACCTCAAAAGAGCAATCTGTGCAAGACAGCCCAGAAATCTCACAGAACTGGAAGACTTTTGTAAGGAAGAATGGGAAAAAATCCCTCAAACTAGAATTGAAAGCCTTTTGATTGGCTACAAAAAGTGTTTACATGCTGTAACACTGGCCAAAGGACGTAATTATGCAAAGGAGGTACAAGGTAGTAATTATGCAGGTTGCCCAAACTGTTGTTGTGGCCTTTTTTCTTTTGTGTTATTTTGAAAATGTAAAAGATAAAAATAAAACCTGATTTTCTCACATGTAATGAGGATGACTCATCTCCAACTTCATGCCTTCTGGAGATCATTTCATCTTCCCCCTGGCTTAATTATTCACATTAATAGACATTTTTTATTTAATTAATGCAGAACTTTCACTTGTAGTGTAGTATTTTCACAGTATTAAGTAAAGGATGTGGATATTTCTTGTGCTTGGTTCTGCATTAGTTGAAGTGGAATGTATAGTGGAGGTGACGGGCTTCCTGTACCGCTGGGAAGATCGTAAACCCCACCAGAGAGGAAAAGGATGCAGAGAAAGTTCCACATTACTTCTCCCACTGATGTGTGTGTCTATAAGGTGAGCAGAGCAGAGATATGAGTGATTTACTTAACAAATGGAAACAACTGGGGGGAAATGTGAGTGTTGATTCAGTAATGTGAGATTGTGTGGAATGACGGCGCCAACAGTCATGTGACTTTATGCTTTTCCTTCTAGTTCAAACTCAAACTTGTGTCCACGTACAGTGAAGCAGATGCAGACGAGTTCAATACAGTTTTACTCGAGCTTACCTGTTGGATAAATATTGCTTTGTTTTGTCATTTTTGTCCATTATTATCATAGATTTTTATGCATTTGATTAATTATTTTGTTAATTTTGATTATCTATACTTTTGCTCACCTTCTTGATGATTTTATTTATTTTTGTTAATTTTTTGGGATAATTTGTGGGCGAACTTGGTCAGTTTTGTTTGTTCTCTGATTAGATTGTTCATTCTTTTTTTCATTTTATATGAATTTTTATATATTGACCTGATTATTAGGGAGTTTTTTTTGTTCATTTATTGCTTGTTAATTGTAATCATTTTTATTTTCACTCTTTTTTTGGTGAATTTGTATATTATCTTGGTCATTTTACCTGTCACTGGTCATTATTTCTAAGTTTGTTGGTGATTTTTTTTCCATTTGATTTAATATGATTCCTGTTTGCTATGTCAACGTTCAGTACATTTGACAACACACACACCAGACTCAAAAGTCTGTTGTCTGAAAACTGTGCATGTAAAAGTGGCTTGAAAAAGGAGTTGTTTTCACTCTGGACACTGACATGAAATAAGTTTATTTTAGACACAGGAAAAAAAGAAGCTGTTGACTCATAGCTGATGCTTTGAGCCTGGGAACTGTAAACGTTTTTCATTTTGTTTTAATAGGTTTGAGGGATAAATAATTGACCCACTGCTGAAGGAATCACTGATCATTAAAGTCACGTGCAGAGTCTTTTCTAGTGGTGCGTGACCACACCATCCACTCCCTGTAACAACAGAAACAGCACTGTGTGTGTGTGTGTGTGTGTGTGTGTGGGTCTGTGTGTGTGTGTGTGGATGTGGAGTCAGTGACTGTGGTGAGTGAAGTGGGTGTGGGTCTGTGTGAGGAGGGGGCTTAGGGTGTGTCTCATAACACACACACACACACACACACATAAGCCAGGTCCAGTCGCCCCTTGAAGATAATAACAATAACAGGAGGAGGGATGTGTTTTCTGTGGTGAAGAGGAAGTCAGGGACAGAGGCCTAAGAAGAAAATGGAAGAAGGAAATGGAAAGGAGAAGATGTAGACATTAAAAACACAGAGGAGCCGACAGGGCGGAGTGAAGGGAGCACATCAGAGGAGAAGGTGATGCCGAGGTGGAGACTAACAATAGAACAGAGGTGGAAATGGTCAAACATACTGTACTCTAGAAGAAGCAGATACTTTTAAAAAAGATCTAAGTCAAAGTCCTGATTCAGCGTCTTTACTCAGTAAACAAACAGCCTCTGAATTGTACTTAAAATATAAAAATAATAACTAGACCTTTCTACTGACAAAGCTACTCAGCCTCACATGATAGACTATTAAACCACTCTGACTTCAAGTAAAACAAACAAGAACCATAAGTGATGAGGTTTCATAAGGTCTCATAAGTTCAAAAACAAACTTTTGTGAGGTTATACATCCGACCGGCGTTATGTCATACCAATGGTATAGACCCCCTTTAGGGGGAAAACAAAGTCCCGTTCTCATAGACTTCAATGTAAATAGTGGTATAAATCAAACCCAAAAGAAAACCAACAAAATGAAATTTGTTTGCATATTCCCATAAAACAGGATGTCTACTTCGTATTTGTTGACTCTGCCTGCTTTAGAATGTGCTAGATATCAGAAAAAGTTACATTTGACAAACTTAAATCATGTCCGTTCAGCCACGTAGCATCATGTTGGCGTATTGACCAATAGAGTGGTCAGAGGTGTCCTACCTAGATATATGTTTGTATCTTATTCAGCCTCCATGTAAGCACATTAAAAGTGACATACTTATTGGTCCCTGTAACAGTCAGTATGCCAGTTAGTGTTAGATAATACGATGTACAGTACAACAGTGGTATTATAGCAAACACTAACAATTAGCAAGTATGCTAGTGATGGATGGATATGATTAGTGGATCAAATATAACTTTTTATGATATACCTAGTGTGTTCTTTTGCATATAGAGTCCAAGTATAAGAAATTTACCTGCTATCTAAGTGAAATTCAGAAGCTAGTTTTATGCACTCGGTTTTATTTCCTATTTGTTTTCTGCTGTTATTTATATTACAGTCTATGGGAGCTCACACACAGTTACATTTGATTTCTCTCTAAAAATATTAAGTGAATAAGTCTTTGTCATGAGTCATCATTGTCTCAAGCATTTAATATGGACCCTCTATTAAGTGATCTGGTGGTCCATTTTTGCTTTGTTATTAAGATATGTCAAATAGTCTGGCAAATGTCTGCAGTGCTGTGCTTTGATTGACAGGTCTGTATGACAGCTCCACTTGCCTACAGAGATGGACCAAGTCAAACCTTTGTAGGTTTGATTTATTTAACAAAACACTGAAGGCCCATGACTGATTAAATCTTGCAGCTCAGTGCCTTTTGTTCTAACATGGTCATTTTTAGTGTTTTGTGCAAAATGGGAGCAAAGTAGCCACAGCTGATTGGCCTAGTTTAGGGACCAGTGGGTGACATCACGGTTACTATATCACTAATATATACGGTCTGTGGTTTTAAATATAAGGGAATCCACTGACTGACCAGTGGACAAACCTTACTAAAGAGACGTGTGAACACACCTTCAATACAATATACTTGAAACAACATTGATTTGTGGGCCCATTGGTTTTTAAATATCTGCTACAACACTGAAACACTGAAAGCATGCTCTCCACAGTCCAGCCTCCTTTCTATTTTTCATTTTTGTCCTGTAACATTTGTCACGTGTAATATATAGCCATTGAATACAAAACTGGATACCTAAAGGGATTATCTGTTAAACTGTTTTTGTTGTTTTGTTCAGACAAAGTTTGTAGTTCTCATACATTTGACATGTTTTGACTGTCTCCTGCAGTTTGTCTCAGAAAACGCTATGTCATGTCGTGCAATGTGTCACATCAGCCGATTTATCCTCCTCCTGGCAGATCTGTCAGATCTGTCAAGTCGGTCATGCCTTCCGCCCTGCGCTGGTCCTTTCAGGAGAGCATCAAGGTCTTAGAGAGTGAGAGGATGCCAGAGGAATGGAGAAGAAGTGTGCTGGTGCCCATTTT
>JAQQAE010019556.1:0-10901 GCA_029823295.1 Pseudamia nigra | reverse complement strand
CAAATGATTGTCTGTCTGTATAGTCATGAGGTCTCAGCCTCAAATTGTGAAGCGCCTAGAGATAATCAGTGATTATGCTTGGCGCTATACAAATAGAATAGAATAGAATAGAATATCACCTGTCACTCTGGTCTGTATCACAATCACATCCTTATACTGTACATAACATGACAGAGTTGGAACCTTTACAGTATAGATGTTTGGTTATGACATAAGTTATAATAGGGACATGACAGAAGTGTGTAATGTGTGTATAGGTAGGATTTGTCCCCTTCAAATTCAGATTTAAGCTCAATTTTAATGACTTTCTTTCAATTTTTGTGTTAAGTTTTGCTTAGTGCTGGATTATTTTATTCACTTTGGCTCATTTACTTTCTAATTTTGTTTAATTCTGTTAAGTTTGTAGATTTTTTTTCATTTTGTTGTGTTAGTGTTTATTCAATTAATCATTTTGCTCATTTTGTTCCTTTTATTATTCATTTTGGATATTTTGTTTCTTATTTTGTTTATTTCTGTACGTTTTTCTATCATTTTATTATTCTATCCATTTTTGTTCATTTGGGTTACCTTTTTCCCTTTTTGATTCAGATGTGTTCTGTTTTGTTGCTTATTATGTTCATTTCTCCTCTTGTTGATTCGTTTTTTTGTTCCCTTTATAAACTTAGGTAGAAAAGACAAATTGATACATTACTAACGCTCCAAAAAACAGAAAGTCAAGAGTTAATGTTCAAAATATTTGGATGATCCAGAGAGGTCTGTGAGTGTGTGTTCCTCCAGTTCACAAACAAACCAGACGCCCTTGTTTAAGGTTCATGTATGTGAATGATATGCATCATATTTTGTAAAGCTTCCTCCTCCGTCCTCGTCTCTTTCACATTATCTCTTTTGTCTTGTGAAATTTGGCACCAGTAGAATTTACCGTCATTATTCCACAGACTTGTCCTTTTCAGAGGAGGCAGAGGAATAAATCTAAGCACAGAGGATGACAGAGGTTGTTTAGAGCCTGATTGGCTTCAAATCTTCCACCTGCATGAAGCACTTTGCAGCACATTAAGCTGATTCGTTCTTCACAGGAAACTGAAAATAAATTTCAGGACCTTTATCTCACAAGCGGAGACTGAAATGAATGAGCTGCTCTGTGATCTGCTCTGTTAATGACACACAAGGACATAAAACAGTCTGCATTTCTGGATCTTCCTTAAAATTTTGATCTTGTACTTCAGTTCCTGTGTTTTGGTGAATTGTTAATGTATCTGTTTATGCTGTCAATGCATAGTCTTATGGAAACAACCAAAAAATAAACAGAATGATCAAGAATATGAACAAAAAAAATCCATAAAATGAACAAAAATGAACCAAAAATTAGCAGAATTTATAAAACAAATAAAAAATGTAAAAAGTAAATAAACTGAATCAAATAATAAACAACATGAACAAAAATAAAGACATTCTGAACAAAAATAAACCATCATACAAAACAAAATGAAACAAAAAATTATAATGAAAAAATGTTAATTAAAAATGTAAAAAATAGCTAGACAATTTCCAAATTAAGGAACAAAATCATAAACAAAATGAACAAGAGTATTTAAAATGATGAATAAAACAAAAAAACATGTTAGAAACAATAGCACAACAAAGAAAAAATCAAAATAGTAAATAAAATTAACAAATTAATGCACAAAATAAACAAAAATGAGCAACAAAGTATCTTAACAAAACATCAACAAGATATAATAGTAAATATCAATGAATAATCAACAAAATGATCAAAGAATAATTCACACAACAAACATACAGGGACAAAGAATAATTTACATAGTAAATTGAAAAAAATCCTAAAACAAAGAAACAAAAAAGAAATAATAAACAAAACACACAAAATGAACAATAGAAATCAATAACATATTCATCAAAATAGACAAAAACAAACTAATAAAAAACAACAATGAACAAAAATGTACCAAGAAAATTTCACAAAACAAATGAAAAATGCACAAAATACAAAATTAGAAATGGATTAAATAATAAATAAAATTTAAAAAATAACGCACAAAAAAAGAATGAACAAACAATGAGCAGAGAATGGAGCTGATATGCTTGTCTGTAATCACATGTGTCTTTATGCACTGAAAACCCAACGAAACGCATCAACATGCTGAGTTTTACCAAGTGATGTGTCAAAATTACAAATTGCACACTTTTACGTCGACTGTTTTCCATTCTTCTGGTCAGCAATTGTGCTGTGTTTGATCTTTCCAGCATAGAGACATTTTATTTGCTTCCTCTAACTGACAGTAAAGAAACACTGAGTCTAAATGTCACCTAAATTGCTGCCACTTACTAGAAAAGGGAAAAAAAACACATCAACAAGCTGTCAGGCAATAAACAGACTTGTACATAACTCAACATTTAAAATGGGAATCTTCTTACTAAGTCTGAATATGTTGTATGAATAAGTATTTTTTACTCTTTTAATCTCCTTTTTGCATTTTTTACTACTTGTTACAGTATGTATGTACATGTGATTTCTCAGGTATTTTATTTTTAATAAATTTGCTATAATTTCAACAAACACTTTTTCACATTGTCATTATGGGGTGTTGTGTGTAGAATTTTGAGGGAAAAATGAATTTAATCAATTTTGGAATAAGGCTGTAACATAAAAAATTGTGGAAAAAGTGAAGCGCTACGAATACTTTCTGGATGCACTGTACATACTGCAGAATTTATAATATGAACTACTGCACATACAATGTCCTTTCAAAAAAATCTGACATTAGCATAGCAGCAACACCAAAATATACCAAAAATACCATAATATACCAAACTGTACACTGCTTTGTATGACACTGCATTACACCACACAACACTATACAATACTAGAAAATATTATAACATATACTATACAATATGATACTGTACAACACTACACTATACAATACAATACAGCATGATATCATATACAGTACATCCTATGCTATGCTATCTGTGCTTTTACTTTCATGCATAATTTTATGAAGGTTAAAAATTGCTCTTTTCTGGTTTACCTGGTTTGGTCACAACACAGGCTAAGGAACATTATTATTTTTTAAATTATTTTATCCATTCTCAATCATTTTTCATCATTAATTAATTAGTAGGGTAACATGAAAAGCAAAATAAGTAATCGTTATTTTGTTCTTTTCTTCTTGTTATTTTTTTCTTGTTTTTGTTTATTTTGTTTGTTGGTTGAGTGGTTGCGTTGTTCAATTTATATTTATTTTATTAATTCAAAGTAAAGAATATGTGCATCCTTATACATTTTATTATAATTTATAATTTAGAGAAAAAATAAGTGTATATGTTGTGGAGCGATTTACAAATTCATTATAAAATGGTAATGACATTACAGCTTAGTCCTTTCCTTTTTCGTTTTTTGTGTACTGAGCTGATTAATATGTTCACATGCACACTAGTATCCCTTCTTATTCCAAGTATGTCAATGTCTTAGTTTGACAGACTTATTAGGGACTTATTAGTGAAGTTGACAAAGCTCAGTTATTTCTGCCGTTGGTCAGTTATAATGCTCTCAGGTTGTTTTCTGGGTCAGAAGTCAAGAGGGGGTGGGGCGGTGGAGTTAGTGTATTGACGAGGAGGAGGAGTCATGTACTGTTTACAAACAAAAGTCACAGTAGCTTCCAGAAAAGTTGAATAGTTTGTCTTCAAGGGGGTGATAGTTCTGATATAAAATGCCAAATGCTGTTTTTTCACGTTTAGCAGCATTTGAAGACCTACACTATGTTTGAGCCAGATAGATGCTGTTTCTTGTTTCTTCTTCAAACACCTGGAGCTTTTCTCTCAGCTGAATGAATGGATGTTTGTCATAAAGACAGGTGAGATTCCTTCTTCTCACTCTTTCTCTCTTATTTTACTCTGATTTCCCGATGGTGCTTTTTTGTGTTACCTGTCAAGTGCACTGGCAATCATATGAGGAATCAGCACCATAATGGGTTGCACTTGTCTGTTGAAACCCGTCTGAAATAGGCACTATGAAAAAGCAAGGATACTGACTTCATTTGAACATCAGGGAGACATTTTTACTCAGGCATCTCTGGATGCTCATGGGAATTTTCAGCCTTGAACACTTCATTTTCTCTGTTGTTGTGACTTGTTAATGCATCTGCTTGTGCCTTTATTGCATACGTTATATGAAGGGAACCAAAATCATCAAAATGATTTAAAAATGAAATTAAAAAATTGATAAATATATACAACCCCATGTCAAGTGAAGTTGGGATGTTGTGTAAAATGTAAACAAAAACTGAATGCAATGATTTGCAAATCTTCTAAACCCAGATTTTATTCAAAATATAGAACACGAACAACATATCAGATGTTGAAACTGAGACATTCATTTTGCCATTTCATGGAAAATATTATATATTTTACAGCACCAATCATATTCCAAGATTATCTATAAACACTTCACAATAAAAGGCCAAAACCTACAAGGAGAGAAACCCAATAGAGATTAAGAGAACAAGCTTGGGGGGGGGGAACAAAATTTCTTTACAATTTGATTTCACCACACATGTAAGTGATTACCGGTTATGATCATTCAAGACTTTTTTCCGACCACATTTTTTCTTCGAAGATGATGGTTCGCCACTGTCTTTATATCACTTGTTGCCAGCTGAAACATAATCACCCATGCAGAAATTATCCAATGGGAGGCTCGTACCTTTTTGCTTAGTTAAATCCAGGTGGTGACATGTTTTTTTGGTCAGGCAGTGTAGAACAACACAGACACTAGACGGCATCAACTGTCACTGGACCATTCTACTACCAACAACCACACACCTAGAGACCTGTGTAATGGATTGTGAGAGAGAACACAGAGGAGGAGGAAGCACAGAACTACAGGAAAGACACAAAGTTAGTGAGATGACTGGGTATGAAAAGAGCAATTTAGAGAAGCAGGCTCTCAAATGCAAAGATGGCCAGAGGTTCACCAATCCAATCCAGAGATAACCAACTCAAATGTGTTTTTAAATGGTGAAGACCTTAATACTGTAACAGAATTCAGGTACCCTGGGGTCATTGTTGATCCCCATTAACATTTACAAAACATGTGAAACACCTCTCTAATTCTATAAAGTTTCATCTATAGAACGTCAGACATGCCAGATGCAATTTGACAGAAAATGCAGCAAAAATGCTTTTAAAAAGTATGATTATTGTCACACATAGAGTAGGCTACTGTTTATCTAGCTGGGCATTTGCAAGTATCAACACCAAGAAACCATTTGAAATTGTGTATAAGAAAGCACTGCAAATTTTTGATCGGAACCTGTCAGCATACCACCATTGTAAAATACTTGAGCTTAGAACAGCTAATTTATTTCAAAATAAATTAGCTGTAATAATTTATTTCAAAAAGTTTGTTTGCTTTACACAAGTCTTGAATGGTCTGGCCCCTCCCCCTTTCAGAAAATTCTTACACTGGTGCACAGATAATGATAGTTTCAACAGGATAACAAGAGCTCTATCGAGAGCAGACTGTGACATTTTTTGCAATTTTTGCTACATGACGAAGATGAAAAAAGTCTGCTCTTGACATTTGCTTTATATGAGAACTGAAGGATAAGTCTTAATCCACAATCACCCCCAGGTTCTTCTGCACTTGATTCCACTGAAATATTGTCTAGATTAAGGAAGACATTAGGGTTCATTCAGAAGGAAAAAGTTAGAAGTCATCCAAGCCTTTATGTCTTTGGGACAAGCAAGAGCATGAAGCACAGAGTTTTGTTGAAGTAGTTTTTAATTCATCAGGTTTCATGGAGACATATAGCTGTGTATCATCAGCATAACACTGAAAACCGAAGCCATGTTTTCTTTGATATCACCTAAGGGCAGCATGTATAGCGTAAAAAGTATTGGTCCTAAAACTGAGCCTTGTGGAATGCCATGACTAACTTTAGATAGTGTGGATGATTGCTCATTAATATGTACAAATTGAGATCTTTGTGTGAAGTATGACTTACAATAAACCAGTTTAGTGTGGTACCTTTAATCCCAATAGTGTTCTAGTTTGTGAAATAGAATGCTATTGTCGATAGTGTTGAAAGCAGCACTGAGATCCAAAAGTACAAGTACCAAAACTAGTCCACTATCTGAAGCAAATAAAAGATTCCTAAAATTCTTTAAACAAATTATTTCTATGAAAAATCTGCTGTAACTGCTTTGCAACAGTTTTTCAAGGACTTTAGCTTGAAGTGGGGGGTTGAAGATGAGTCTATAATTAGCTAAGTCACCTGGGTCAGAGTTAATCTTTTTAAGGATGGGTTTTATCATAGAGGATTCAAAGGCCTGTGGCACATAGCCTAATGACAAAAACTGGTTCAGTATAGTACTATCAATTAACGTAAAGACATTTTTAAATAAATAAGTCGGGATGGGGTCTAACAAACAAGTGGAGGGTGTTGATGTATTGATGATTTTAGTTAGTTCTAACAAATTTGTACGTGAGAACGAGTCTAAGTATAAAAGACCAGGGGATTCTGCAGATAATGTGTTAAATGTATCTATGAGAGACGGTGGCATGGTACTGCAGATTTGTTCTATAATGGTAACTTTATTGGTAATTTTATTTATGAAAAACTGTATGAAGTCATTAAAGGGCAGAGTTGAAGGGATATTGGTTTAAATAGAACTACTGTATGGATTTTTGTTAATCTGGCAACAGTACTAAAAAGGAACCTGGGGTTATTTTTTATCTTTTTTTATTAAAGAAGAGTAGTATGTTTTTTGGCCAAACTTTTGAGGGGGAGTTAATTGAAAGACTAGAACCCCTCATTGTATTGATAGACAGAATGATCCTCCACCCTTTCATCCTAACACATCTTAGGATGAAAGGGTGGAGTCCTAAGTCAGAGTATAAATTCTGGATTTCCTCATTAGGCCAGTTAGAACTGAAAAAGCTTCCTGGATAGGTAGTGAAATATCTTCAATCCAAATAACCAGTCCAGTCGCCGGAAGAAAACCACACGCTTTGGATACTAATACTAAGGCAGACAAATCCCCCATCCCCATCAAATCTACAACTATGACCTTAAACATCTTGTGAGCAATGTGCAGTATAGTGCTATAGTGCGCAGTGATTTATATCAAGGCACATTCTCAAAAGCCATAAAGAAAGCAGCATTTCCAGTCAAGTCAGAACATACTGACCCTGTTTCATCTTGCACTTGTATCAACTGGACACACTGGTTGTGAGCAGCTGGCTTGAAATTCAGCTGTAATGTGATTATTTTAACTGATGTGAAGAGAAAATGCTGTCCAGCAACAGGGACACTGGGGGAGGTTTCGTCTTATGTGATGGTCTGACATTAGTGGTGTTGCATAACTGTGACCTCCAGCTCTGCTCTGGTACAGTCTTTCCCTCCTCCTCCTCCACTGCCATGATCATTCTGCTTGCATGGCTTCAGACTCCAGCCCAGCTTTGTGGACAAACAAGCTGTTGGCACTCACTGAGATGTCCTTCTGATCGGTTGAAGCTGTCAGTTGAGACGAGGACAAGCAGGATCAGACCCCAAGCCATGTCACAGATTTCGCTATATTCATAGGCTACAATACAATCATGTATTATCGGAAAAATGTGACCTCTGATGTACAATTAACAGCTACAGCCCGGTGTTGAGAAGATTATAACTAAAATGTATTTCACTACATACAGCATATTTAAATATTTGACATCAGTGTGTTACAACATATTTCAGTGACTTTGGTAGTTCAGGTAATCTTTCCACCTATTGTTACACCTAATTTTAAACTTTTTTCACCTAAAATATGGCTTCATTTTGTGTTTTTCATCATGGGACCTGAGAAAAATGGCTGTTTCCGTCTCATCCTCCTCCAGTAAGTGTCTTCATAAATCAATAAATGTCTGTCCCAGAGGCTACCTGGTTGATCCTGCCAGTAGCATATGCTTGTCTCAAAGATTAAGCCATGCAAGTCTAAGTACACACAGCCGGTACAGTGAAACTGCGAATGGCTCATTAAATCAGTTATGGTTCTTTTCTGATGGAGTTTTCGTGGGTCCAGAATGGATTAATTGGTTTTACATGTATTCCTATGGAAAAATTCACTCCAGCTAATGAATGATTCGCACAATGAATGTGATGCCGGAACAGATTAAATTTGTTAGCTGCGGCACCACTGTATTACATACCGGACTTAACCATCTGTGGACTGTAGTACCGGAACTAGACATGTACAAACAGCAGCATGAAAGGGGATTGTGAAAAATAAAGTTTCATGTATTGTAAAATAGGTCTGGTCGAAAATAATGTTAAAGTGTCCATGTCATGATCATATGCAGCAATTAAATTTCAACCTTGGGTCCATCTTGATAAGGTTTTCGCCCATCATAATGCAAAATAGTTTGTAATTACTTCAAATTAAAAAAAAATGCAAGATTACAAGTGGGGAGCCCTCCTCCTGAAACCATTAGATTTGCCTTATTTGGAGATTCCTGGTCAGGGGAGGAGTTTTGTTAGCTAGCTCTTTTTGTAAACAATAGAAGTGCTGTGGGGGCAGGTGTTAAATACAAACTGTGACTAGGGTGTACTCACACTAGGGCCATTTTGGCTCGAGCCGAGCCGGGGCCCACTTCACACCTTTGCAGTCCCCAGCACGTCTCTGCTCACATTACTGCGGGCCACGGCTCAATTGGTCTTGTACAGACGTGATCACGTCGTTTGTACATTGTGTGCACGTCATCAGAAGCTGCAGCCGCCGCATTCAACAGATTTGGTATCATGGATCACAACACGGGCATCGTCTGGATGATCGTAATGATTTTATGGCGAAGTCTGTGCCATTTCACTCAGATACTGTCCTGTGACACACCTAGGTTTCTCGAGAATGCAAAGCAACGATTTGCAATTAACTGTGCTGCCTGGAGGCAGAGATTTTTTCAGCTGCTGCCATTGTTTTGACATGAGTGCAGTGAAGGACGTTGTGATTTTATGTCATCGTCACATATGGTCGCCGTGCTCGTATGCGTGCATGACCAATAGTGCCGTGCCGTGGCACACCTCTTCCAACCGCACTGAGGCCCCGGCCAGAACGCGGCTCGCTTCTACTCACATTACTCAAACGATCTGTGCTAAAGGTGTGAAACGCACCCAGGCATGGAACAAACTGCTAGTGTGAGAACACACTAAGTTTCTGAGCACTGCAAGAAATAAATTAAGAATGAACAAATGTTACTATTACCCTAATTAGTGATGTTGCCAAGTTGTATGTGCCCTGCTTAGGATGACAAGTCCTATGTGCCCTGTGTACCCTGCTTAGTCACTTTTTTCTCAATTTTCTCAGTAGAAAAACACCTCAAGGAGGAGAAAAAAAAGCAGAACTGGGATCTGGGTAGGTGGCCATCAGCCTCAATTGGTTGGGGTAAGTGGCCAGAGGAGCAACAAAAGAAAAACATGGAGATAGTGCAGAGTGGATGATACAGATCCTGGACAGATTCAGGGCCAGCACACAATGTTGGGAAACTGCGATGCTGGGGAGCTATAGTAGCCGATCATTCATTGCAGGCCGCTCAGCTTACAGCCTCACTGTTGTCAGGCTAAAATGTCTGTTCTTTTGTACCATATGTTGAAAGAATCTCTCCTCAGTCATCTTGCATTTAGATGAGCTTCAGTTAATAGCTCTGTAGTAGCTACTGCTACAACTGATTTCAACTGTCTGAGTACATGCATGAGATTGTGCACCTTTGAGGTTGCAATCCATGTTGACTGGCACGTCACCTGTTTTATCATTTACAGCGGACTGCTGCAAACAATTGGCTGCTAGCTGGTTTTCCAACATTGCAGACTGAATTTTCAAGTAATGGGAGAAACAGAGACAGAGATGTTTGGTACAACACCCCCACCAGCAGCCTGGGACTAAGACAGAAGCATGGATATGTTCAGGGTCACCTAATCCAACCCTAACTATGCACTTTGTCAAAAAGGAAAGCTTTGAGTCTAGTCTTAAAAGTAGAGAGTGTATCTGTGTCCCGGACCCAGACTGGGAGTTGGTTCCACTGGAGAAGAGTTTGGAAGACTAGTTTTAGAAATGTTTAAGTGCTCTGATTGGGTTACAAGAAACAACATGGTCATAGGAGTCTAATTTTATTTATTTTATTTTGAATTTTACAAAGAGCAATGAAGAGTAGCAAGTAATGGAGAAAATGATCTCACTCCTGACACCTGACTCCTGTCAAGTCGCAGCATTTTACATTAGCTGGAGGCTTTTTAAGGCATTCAGATACCTTGCAAGTAGTCATATTTGTTTTTAAGTTAACTGATTTTCAGAAACAGATATTCAGTCCTTATCTGGCCAAAGCAGATGCTGGGAGTAGCAGAAGTGTTCCTCTACTCCCCATCACTTCTCCATTATATATTTTTTTCTAGACATTTTTGAACAGATCACACCTGGTGGATGAAGGTGTAATAAATCATGTCTCTCTGGCTCTTTGTGTGAAGTCCCACATCAGGCTTGAAATGAATATGGTATCTGGTGTTGGATGTAGTTAAATACATGACTAATGGGAGGCTTGTCAGGCTGATTTAATAGAGCAACACTGGAGAAAGACAATCAAAAGAGAGCTTAGCAGCCATCAGAGATCAAAAAACATGTCCTGGATTAACACAATCTCACTGAGTCCTGTGGCAGAGGACTGCACCATTCATTAGAAAAACTCAATCATGAACAATCATCTGCTATCTCCTTTCATGACTGAGGCTGTTAAAGGGCTGCTTTTTCATTTGACATGAGTAATTATCTTAATAATCCCTTGTTGTGAGGGTTGTGTCAGGAAGGGCATCCGACGTAAAAAACCTATGCCAGATTAAACATGCGAATCATTG
>JAQQAE010019555.1:0-10901 GCA_029823295.1 Pseudamia nigra | reverse complement strand
TACTTTATATGGGAGTTTGTCGTGGGTCCAGAACGGATTAATTGGTTTTACATGTATTCCAATGGAAAAGGTCCATTCGCATAACAAAAATTTTAAGTAGATTCCCCCCGTGGCCATTCACTGGTACTACACTCCTGCCCAGAAAGCGTTTTTCCCATAAAAAGGTCGGAAATGACTCTTTATAATATTATTACTTTTTTATAACATGGAGATTTGAAACATTTTAAACTGAAAAAAGCTCACAAATAGGTTTTACAATACATAATCTCACTTGCAGTGCACAGTCTGAGCACTGCAAACTCTTAAGAGAAGGTGACTGAGGTTTTGCAGCAAAACCCAGGACTTGCACATAAAAGACCTGGGTTCATGTTGTACTTATATATTTTCTGTTTCATGCTTGTTTCTGTGCAGTTTATGTCTATCACTCGCCCCAACACTTTTCCCTGGCATCATAGTTCTGTCCCTAAGCTTACTGAAACTGTAACTGACTTCCTGTCTGTGTTGCATTACCAGTCATGTGATTAGATAATAATTACCCTCTGGGCAGGAACCTACTCCACATCTATGGGGTTAATAGTTAATTACAACTAAAAAGAGCCATTCATTTGACTTATAACATCCAAAAATGGGTAAGTGTGGGTCGTAAACTTTTTGCTAAACTGACAAAGTGATGACATTGTATATTCCAAAGGTCAACTTCAGCATGTGTCTCATTTTGTGCTGGACTTGATATCAGGTCGTATGGAATATTTTCTCCTCACACCATTCTTAGCAGCCATTCGTGCTGCTATTTTTTATTCAAAAAAGTTGCAAGAAATAATATCGCAACAGTTTAATGAATAATACAGTTAGTACTATACAGACATCTCTCTCTAAACCGGAATTGTCTTCTCATTTAGAATGCATGCAGTAGCTCGTTTTCCAGATTGATGGATGGTGGGTATGTATGCAGTGTTTTTTTCCAGTAGGTGGTGCCACAGTGTCTGTGAAATGGACAAAAATCACCATGTGTAGGCAGAAATGTGGTCAATTTTTCCCTTGGAGATTTATTAATGATTTACTACTGATTGTGTTCAAATTTGTGCGGCGTCTACGGGAATCAGATGCTTTAAGAGTTTTTGAAGTTAATCTGTAATATCTGCAGTTTTCTCTGTAAATGAGTCCACATGTAAAATAATTAAGTAATAAAATGTGTAAGAATAAGATTGAAGTTATTTTTTTATTTTGTTGTTAAAAAATACGAAATGTCAAATCAAAATGAACAAATGTATACGTTGCAGCAGATAGGTGCAAGTCCAAAAAAAAAAAAAAAAAACAATGTTAGGTGCAGTTGCAGCATTTTAAGACTCTTTAAGAACCACTATTATGTGCAGTTCAAGATAAGTTAAACCGATGGGGGGAAAAAACTTTTAAATGGCGCTTTATTGACTTATTAATTTCTAGGTACGAGTTCATCTGTCTTAAATCAGACACCAAAACAACAGAATATGCTTTCATTTCTGACGGATGAAAAGGTATATTTCTAAAGCAGGTCTGTGGGATTTCCTCGATGTGTGTGTGTCTTTTCAGCCCTCGATCCTTCTGCCTCCTGTCCTTCACTAACCCCCTCGGCCTTCGTGTCGTTATCTCACTAAATCCCTTCTACTCCGTCTCATTGTCTTTTCTAATGCTCCAGCTTCTTTAATGTTCTCTCCTCTCTCCCCAAAACCTTCTAGTAACCCCCCCCAACCCAACACACACACACACACACACACACATCTGGGATGCACCTGTTCCGCTGAGGAGCCAGTTTCCCATGAGGCTCTGCTGTTTCCTGTGAAGTTGAAAAACCTCACTGCCTGTGTAATCAGAACAAATATTTTCCCGCTTGAGTTATAACAGAGATAGAGAAGTGATATAGTTTCACTTTCAGAATTGTTATCCCAGATTGTACATATACAGCCCTGTTTTTCCCAAAAAACTTGAGCCGCTGTTTAAAATCTGAATAAAAACAGGATGTGACGATTAGCGAAACACTGTAAAATTGAAGAGAAACAACATTTCAAATGTGGATATTGAGATGTTGAACTGTTCTTTGAAAATTATACTGTATGCTCATTTTGAAACTGATGCCGGCAACATGTTTCAGAAAAGCTGAGCCAGGGTCATATTTCCCACTCTGCCGTATCAGCTCTTCATTTAACAACACTCTGTCGGCCTTCGAGAACAAAGACCAACTGCTGTAAATTTCAAAGTGAAATGTTTTTCCCACTATGGACTGAGGCTAAACGGAAAACTGTTCTGTGATCAGGTAAATGCCTCAGACCATTTTAAATGAACTTTGGTCCAGAGAAGACGGGATTGTGTTCACATATGTCGTCTTCTTTACAGGACACAGCTTTAACTTGTATTTGTGGACAGTGATTTCCTGAGCTTTATTCCTTAGCCCATGCAGTGATCGTCAGAGAATCATGTCTCATGTCATGAATAATGTTTTTAATGCAGTGCCTCCTGAGGACCTGAAGAGCTTCCTCCTGATTGTATGAATCTTTTGATGAAGATGGCTTGTTGTCCCCCTGCCCATTTTTAGCCCCTAAGTTCATTAGTACCTATGCATTAACCCGGGTCTGTCCCAGGTCCTGTCTGAATTCCCACAATCCAGGTTAGACCTGGTCAACTAACCTGTGTCCAATTCAGGTTGTTAGTCTGGAAGGGTATAAGTCATGTTACTGACCTGTTATCAGTTAGCTTAATTAGTTGTCAAATGCTCCTCCAGCTGTTTCTGATTTGTGCCAATTATTTTTCCAGCCTTTTGTTGCCCGTTCCAACTTTTTTGAGATACGCTGCTGCCATTAAATTTAAAAAAAGGAGCTAATATTTTACGTGAAATGGTAAAATGTCTCAGTTTCAACATCTGATATGTTGTTTATGTTATATTGATAATGAAATATGGGTTTTTGAGATTCCAAATCATTGCATTCTGTATTTTTTCACAATGTCCCAACTGCACTGGAATTGCGGTTGTACATTACAAATACTGCATGACAATAAAACTCCAACATCAGGTAAAAAGCAATAGCAATACATTACAGCCCGCATGGATTTTTTTTCTACTACACACTTTTGACCCATTCGGAACAACTGTTGACCCTCGTTTGGATGCCGACCCACAAGTTGATCACCACTGGCTTATACCATACATTGTCGATTACTAAAAAAAGACTTGCATTGTTATTGAGCAGTCATTTAAATCCATCTTTTATTTTGTGCTCCGTTTGTTCTTCCTCACTTTGGGAAATGCATGAATCCTGGTTAAGTATTAATCAGAGGGAAGCCAATAAAAGACCTTTGCTTCATTAGAGACTGATGAGGTTTTTGTCATTAAACCATTTGAAAATAGGCAATCCGTCATGAATATTGTCCACTTGACAAGACCTGAGATAAGATTTGGCTTTTTGCAGCTGCTTTCTCTTATCGTCCTCATAACCACTAAAACTGGAGCTGCACACTTCATCATATTTATCAGCAGTAATGTTCCATGCAGGTGCTGCATTGTCACTAAAATTCTGCTTCTGCTGATGAAATGAAGCTCCAAGTTCACTGAAGTCATGATTTTACTTGCTAATGTGCTGTTTGGAGTGTTCTTTACAAGCCGTATCATTCTGTGGCTCATAAGTCAAATACATGGAGTTGCTGAACATGGGTATTTTAAGGTAGACACAGTGTGACTGGACTTTTCCAGATGTAAAACAGGTCTTACGGCTACAAAAATAACACAGTATCAAAATTCTCAGTCATCCAGGTCACGACTGGAAATTTGGTTTGAAGATGTTTCCAGGCGGCTTCTTCAGTTCCATCTGGTTTCATGCAGACATCTAGAAGTTGAATTTGTTGGTTGATATGTAGCGTTTCCATGATGGAATCCATGGCGCAAACAGGAAAAGGGTGTGTCCGTTGAGGGCTTAAATTTGCATTTAAAGCAACACACAGAAACAGCCTGTTTGATACAGGGCTGAAAATCATGGGTATACAAATATGGTGGAATGAAGGATCACTTTAGTATATTCTAGCGGGACGTGAGAATTAAATTAAATTACTAAATATGTCTACAGTATGTCTCCTTTTTACCCTGTGTGGTACAGTATTACCAGTGTCTGTCTGCGTATATGATACGTGTGCATATAAATTTGCACCAATAGTCATAAATGGATCTTTGTATATTGTCCAAGTGCACAGGACCTTTCATACACTGATCAGCCATAAGATCAATAATCTTACAACGGCACCTGTGAGTGGGCAGGATATATGAGGCTGCAAGTGAACATTTTCTCCTTGAAGTTGATGTATATAGGTGCGTTTCCACCGCAGGAACTTCTGGTTACGAGGAGGAGGTAGGAGTTTACAGAAATGTCCTCCCACTCGGCCCCTCTCGGCTGCTGTGTCTCCACTGTAGACTACGACCCCCGCCAATGTAATCGTGTCGTAATCACACTGATGTGATCGTGGGAGGTACCTACTCCGAAGCAGGGCCTCGGTTAGACCCTGTAAATGTTCCTGTAATTTGACCCATGGGGCCAGTTCCTGCAGTGGAGACCTGCACCAATGACCTCAGCCCTGTAAAAGTGCCCTGAAGTTCCTGCGGTGGAAACGTGCAGCATAAGGATGCAAGCAACCTGGATAAGGTCTGCACTGTGGTGTCAAGACAACTGGGACAAAGCATCTCCAAAACTGTGGGTAATGTTAGGTGGTCCTGGTCCTGCAGTGGACAGAACATGAGGAAAGATACACATTTTCACTTTTATTTGACCTTCTACGTTTTGCTGCTAACACTAATAAAACCTTACATGTGTTTTGGTTGTCTTCTCAATCACATACCATACAGGACCAGGACATGGCAGAGATAATAGACATCCTACACCCATACTTCTATCCTAAGACGCATTGAGTGGGAAGAAGGAAAATCACATGCACCACGATAAATTGAACTTAGGGTGTAGGCGTGTGCAGGAGAAACACCGGGAGGCTTTATGAACAACTGTAAATCAGCCTCTAGTCATGGCTGTGTTTGTTGGCTATGGCTGCTCTGTTCTTTTATTTACTGCAGCTCTTGGTGCTGAGTTGCTGTTTAGGTTGACTTATGACAATTTCCAAAAAAGCTGATTCACTGTCCAGAATGTAAACACAATGTAATACAAAACACCGAAAGCCCACATTTAAGGAAAATAGCTCAAACATGTCATGAAATAATGGAAAATGTGATAGTTTTTTTGAAAATCGTGCATCCATTTTGAAGTTGATGGAAGGTAAACTGTTTTAATATTTAAAGTTAGGTCAGAGTCCTATGAACCACTCTGTTGCATAATCTCTTCTTTCAGTTACACTCTCTGAAACCGGATTTCAGCTGCACAACAGTTCAGGGTGTTCTTTGTCTCGTTTTACATTTCATAATGCATAATTATTTTCAGTGAATGACACGTCAGGACTGCAAGCAGGCCACTTTAACACCTGGACTCTTTTTCTACTGAGCCGTGCTGCTGGAGTATGAATGTGAAAGGAATGTGGTTTGGTAGTATCTTGATGAAATACACAAAAAACTTTCTTAAAAAAACACTGCATTGTTGTTGCCCAGAGAATGGTTTCTGGATGCGTTCCTGAGTCCAGAAATGTGCAGTTATGTTCATGATCATCCACTTTTGGTTTCAAGCTTTGTTCCTCGTGCAGAGATTTCTTTTTATTCTGTTTAATGAAGCCTGTGTGTAGTTCAGGCAGGTGCAGACGTCTGTGCCAGCTTTCTGACCAATCTCTGTCATTCCTGCCTTTCACACCCCTAATCAGCGGCTCATTTTAGTGCTCACCGTCTTTATTCAGTCCACGTGCAGCGGAAATGATCTCCTCCACCTCCCCCAGGCGTTCCCAGGCCAGCTGGGAGACGTAGTCCCTGCAGCATGTCCCGGGTCCTGCAGGTGGCAGGCCCACAGGAAGACGCAGTCATAAGGGTCTTTTGAATTAAATTCTAAATAGGCATGGCATTAAAAAAAAAAAAAAAAATTCAATAGATTGTCTTTGTGCTTCTTTCAGTTAAATATGGAAAATCAATGTGCTGCAACTCATCATATTCTGTTTCATTTACATGTTACACAGCGATTGAACCTCACTGCTTTTTCCATTGCAGGACTATTTTTTCCCACTGGTGTTAAATTAAAATACTACTAGAAATACCATGCTCTATTTGTTGTTTCTGTGATAGAATGGTGCTAGAAAAAAAAAGGGCAAAAATGACAACAGGTGGTTGCTGTGGCAACGGAGGCCTAAAGGACCAGACCCAAACACAAGCACATGAATCTGCATTTAAAAGGAAGCTGCCCTTTACTCGTATGTGTGTCACATGCATCTCTACGGGAAAAAAGTTTCTTAGAGCTGGATGATCGATTCCCCGGTGGCCAAGTGGTGGAATTACAACGTAAAGTTACTTCTGCATTGGCCTCACTGAACGTTAGCTCGCTAGCCTGTAACGCTATCAACGTCCACACGTCTCAGCGGTGTCATTTAATGTTAACATTACTATAAAAAGCATCTCAGTCCATTCTGTGTCTGATTTTAGGAGCTAGTTAATTATTATTTTTTTATGTGTGAATTTTAAAATTTAGAGGCCCTGTGTGGGCAGTCCGCTGGGGGTCCTCAGGGCAGACTGAGGGCAGCCCTCAAAGCGAACGCGGGATCCGTCGAGGGCCATCATTATTTCAGTAGGGTTATAAAAGTTACTCCCTCTTGACTGGATTCTGTTCTTTGTTATTGGGGAAAAACACACCTGTGCCATACGTCCTTATTTTGGGACAGGATGTCTGAGGAATTCCTTGGAAATTCCCACCAAAATGTTAGTGTGTATTTTTACCTGTATGTTGAATTTGTTTGATGTATTTGATATTTAATACAAAAACTTTTGAAGAAGCCGTTACTGTGTTTTATGTTTGTTATTGATGTAGTACTGAATATGAAACCCCAGAAAAAGCATCAAATAAACAAATGCTGGGTAAGAAATGCCCAGCATTGGGTAACGATTGCCAAAAATAGCAATACATAACATTTACCCAACAACAAGGATAAACTACTGGCTCAAAGCTATTCATTTTTGGGCAAAACAGGCCGACCCAGAATGTTGGAACAAATTTGTAACCCAGGGGCACTGGGTGATTTCGACCCAGCGTTGAGTAGGTGACATAGTGACCAACCACTGGGTCACTGAAATGACCCGGTTTGGGTGACTATTAACTCAGCTGTTTTTAGAGTGTGTTCATTTTATTGCTTTTTGTTCATTTCCTTGATTATTTCCTCAATATCTGTTCATTTTGTTGCTTCTTTTGCTCCGTGTCTTAATTCTTCCTTGATTTTTTGTTAATGCTGTGGATTATTTGGGTCATTTTCCATTTCGCTCCTCATACATTAATGCAGAAAAGCTACAAGACAATTCATTAACAGTTCACAGAACAAAAAAAATGAAGAGTTTGACACGAGAATACAGTCTGTCCCACGTCGTCAGGGAATAAAAATCTCGTTCCTTGTTGTTCAAATGACAAATATGCCCTTGTGACTATCCTCAAGATTATTTCTAGGGTGAAGCACCAAAGCCACAAATGAGAAAAGATCGTAGTTTATTGATCTGTACTGAAAATCAATCAAAAACACTGTCCTGCAGCTGGTCTTGGCTCTACATAATTATTTCCCCATGTGTCTCCGAGAGAATATAAACCTGCCAACCATCAAAACACTGAAAGAGACGGAGACGGAGGGAGGAGCAGATATATGACAACTTATTTCTATAAACCAAAGCCAGGGCATTGTTCTCAGAAAGGAAAGACCCAGCATGACGTGACACATTGGTGACTGCTCCTTTAACAGCGTGTAATCATGCAGATGTGTGTGTATGTAATGGAAAAGGTGGAGATGACATTGATTGGAAAGCTGCTCTCTGACCCCTCTATTGTTTAACCGCCAATCTGTCCGCATCCCATAATAAACAGTAGTGTGTGTGTGTGTGTATGTGTGTGACGTGAAGGTCGGTCAACAGCCTGTTCTTTTCACTGCTCAATAATAAACATCATAAGGAGGGAGTTGTAACAGTTTAAGACTCACACATGCTCACGGGTCATTCTCCAGAATCAGGTCGGAGACACTTTGGCTTTTTCCTGCAGTGCTGGAAAAGTACTGACCGAAGCGCATATACAACCGGGATTAATGTCCGAGTCAAACACGGATCCATCCTTTGTCGGGCAAGGAACCAAAAGTGGTACCCCTGCGTTAATATCTTAGAAATGTTACTTGTTTTCCTGACCAAATAATTAAGAATGTTAGTAGCAATGAATGGAATACTCAAGGAAATTTAAAAAATGAAGAAAATAATCAAGACTGTGCAAAAGAAAGCACCAACTACCAAGAAATATGAGGAAAAACAAAGTAAGTCGTCCAGAAAATGGACAGAAATAATCAGGAAAAAAATTAAATAAACAAAATGAGCAAAAATAAACAGCAAAATGAGGAAAAATATACAAAATAATCAAAAGAGTGATCAAAAAATGATCAGGAAAAGAATAAAATGAAAAAAAAGAAAAATATACAAAAAAAAAAATCAACAATACTGTGCAAAAAGAAAAGAACCAAATACCCAGAAATATGAGGAAAAGCTAACAAAATAGTCCAGAAAATGAGTCAAGTCGGACAACATAATCAAGAAAATGGACAGAAATGATCTGGAAAAAATTTTTATAAACAAAATGAGCAAAAATAAGCAGCAAAATGAGGAAAAATATACAAAATAAACAAGAGGGTGATCAAAAATGATCAGGAAAAGAATAAAATTTAAAAAATGAAGAAAGAAAAGAAGCAAATACCCAGAAATATGAGGAAAAACTAACAAAGTAGTCCAGAAAATGAGTCAAGTCGGACAACATAATCAAGAAAATGGACAGAAATGATCTGGAAAAGAAAAACAAAATGAAGAAAAATATGGAAAAGCAGTAATTTTTAATTTATTTTGTTCATTTTGGTGTACTGTTGTGAATAAAATAAGCTCTAAATCAAAATGAACAAAATCTAGTACAGTATTTCGATGAGTGACCTTTAAAGTGTTAAAGGTGTAAAAATAATCCCTGATACATCATCTAAATGTTTAGGAAGGTGCAGAATTATACTATGTATATTTGTGAAAATATAATACACTGATGGAAAAAAATATTATTAATATAATAATATATGGGTTTTTTATATTTTATTAACATAATATATTATATAATATATTATGTTAATAAAATATAAAAAACCCAGAATGCAATGACTGACAAATCTCATAAACACATAAACAACATATCAGGTATTCAAACTGAAACACTTTACCATTTCATGGAAAATTTCAGCTCCTTTTGAATTTGATGGCAGCAACATATCTCAAAGGAGTTGGAACGGGGCAACAAAAAGCAAGGTATGTAGTTTTACTTGTGTAGCACATTTCATACATAGCAGTAGCTCAATGTGCTTTATATGAAACAAATATATTTAAAAAACAGTTGAATTTGATGCATAAAAAACATACAATCCTCATCAATAATTTACAATAAAATTATTAGTCGAACAAACAGGCCAGAAAAGTAATTGGCACGAATCGAAAACAACTGGAGGAACATTTGACACCTAACTGGTAACATGACTGGGTATAAAAAGGAGCATTTTAAACCAATCTTGCATCAAACTGCATCTAAAAATTGTGGAACAGTTTCAGAAAAATGTTCCTCAACATAAAATTGCTTTGAAAATCCCACCATCTACAGTGTATGATGTCATCAAAAGATTCAGAGAGTCAAGAGGAAGGTTGAACGTCAAACTGGATCTTTGGGTCCTCGGGCGGCATTAAAAAAAATCCACAAATCCACGATCCAGTCTCCTCTGGACCAAAGCTCATTTAAAATGGTCTGAGGTCAAATGTAAAGCTGTTAATGGATTATTTAGTTCCTTTTTGTTCTATTTTCTTCATTTTGTTGCTTATTTTCTTTATTGCTCAGCTAGTTTATTATAATGGAGTTCCCCAGGGCTCAGTGCTTGTTCCAGTATTGTTTTGCGTCTCCATGTTAGAAAGTCTCCATTTTTATGCAAATGAAACCGCTGAAATACTTATTTGTTCAAACTCATCCAACATCCAAATGACAAACTCTTTGTTACTGTTACAGCTCCATTGCGACACATGTAGAAATCTAAAAGTAAATGGCATCAAACACGTCAATATGAATTCCATCTAGTAAAATCAAAAACAACCACGAGGGCGGCTTTTATTTTCAAAAGGAACTTTTCTTCTCCCATCGTCCCGCTGTGACTTCTCTGATGTTAATCCGATTACAGTGTCACACAGAAGCCCGACCCCTACACATTCCTCCAGCCTCCAACAACATGTTTTCCCATGATTGTCTCACATCTAGCGTGAGTCCTGTCCTCAAAGACCCCACTGTTTCCCCCTGCGTCGCCTGGAACAGGGTCTTCTCCCCCCACTTCACTCCACAGGCTGCTCTGTTGTCCCAACTATGTCAAAGCTGGAGAATGGAGTCAACAGCACTGTTGCAACATTTTTTGCAGCTGAACTAGTCATAGTATGACATGAGAGCGAGTTTGGGGGATTTTTCCTCAGTGGACTCATCTCTTTTTTTTTTTAATCATATTTGTGTGCGTTGCCTTATGTTTTCTTATGCTATACAACCAAGACGTGACTATCAGCAAGTCACAACTACATTTGTTACAGGCCAAGGTCACCGTGTTTGTGAATTTGGAGCAGAATCGCTGAAGACTTTATATATATATATATATTTTTTTTTTTTTTTTCAATTTTTTTATTTGCTTTATTTACAACAAGAGACAAAAACAACTTAAACGGACAGGACAATATC
>JAQQAE010019554.1:0-10901 GCA_029823295.1 Pseudamia nigra | reverse complement strand
AGCCTCACTGATTAGTGGTTTTCTTGAGGCTACACGGCTGTTCAGTCCCAATCCCTTGAGTTCCCTTCACATTGTGCGTGTGGAAATGCTCTTACTGTATTTGCTTAGTTAAATCCAGGTGGTGACTTTTTTTTTTGGCCAGGCAGTGTATTTGGTTTGTTTTCCTTGGTCTCTTTATTTATTTTGTTCACTTTGAGGCTTATTTTGTTCATTTTTTAATTACTTTATTTATTTGTATTCATTTATACTCCTTTTCTTTATTACTTTGTCTCCTCCAGTGTTCAGACAAAACCTTGGCTGTACTGGTTTGCGTCTGCCAGGAATTGCCTTGACAACACACTAACAGGTAATTGTCAGATGTAAGACCAGGAGGTTAAGTGCACCATTCACTACATCAGCAGCAAGAGTTAACAGCAAGCCAGGGTCACTTCAGGTTAATGGCAGCAGGGGACAGAAAGTGGATGTCTGTGTTAAATGAGACAGTCAGGATGTATCGACAAAATGTGTCCAAGATGAAACTGATCCACTTTCACAGTCAAAACAGAACAATGGCGTCAATCTGCTGCCACCTGAACACTCATCCCTGCTCAAACATATCACCGGTTGCCTTTTTAAGCCTAGCTGATTTTTGTTTTTTTTTTAAACGCTGACAGATCAGTAGGAGGGTCAGAAGACCTACCTGTGACATGCAGCTTATCCACGTTGACCTCGCACTTGAGGTAGAGACGGCCCCTCCTTTCAGTGTGATCGGTTCCACACAGGCTGGGCACGTTCATGACACACTGCTTGTGGACGTTCATGTCGCAGGCTGGGGGCGGAGTGAGATGAAGTTAAGAATGGAGAACGGCAAGTCGACAAGACAAGAAAAAGACATTGACATTGTCCTTATTCAAAAGTATAACATTCAATAGGTCAAGTTTTCTGTGTTTGCTACGTAATACAACAATGAAGTCCCTCTTAAGCTTGTTTTGTTTTACGCTCCCTATTGTTAATATAGTCCATCAATCCTAATATATGAACATATACTTATAAATAAAGTTGGTATGGTATGGTATACACCTGTAACAGCTACTGGGGACAATTTCCAGCTTCCTTTGTTGTCGCTATTAGAAGTTATCTGATATAAAGTTCCTTTTTTCCAGTTAAAAATGTTAGAAAATGGTCAATATGCTGAATGATAAAGGGCCAAGATAAAGTAAGATAAAGTGACTAAGACTTAACAGACACAGCAGTGAATTGCTTTATCACTTACTGACTTAGTGCCTAAGTCTCTTGTATTCCAGGTTATGGGACCTAACTTCTGGGAAAAAAACTGTACTACAGTCAGTGGCAAAAGATATATACTTTTTTGATCCTCTTGCCATCAATTATGTATATAATGCTTGTCAACTTAAAAGTTAATTTTACAAGATAAGAAATTCCAATATTGTGGCACTGGCATCGAAGTGGCTGCTACTGTACCTATGTAAATTTCAGGTTGTCCTTTGAAAATAAAGAAGCAGAAGATGCAAAACTCCTGACATGTCTGCTGATATTGACCTGCAGAGACTCTCAGACTGCGGAGAGATGAGGTTACAATGGCGTCATGTATGTAACTTACAGGTTACAGTCTTTAGAATTATGTATTTTCACAATGTTATGGTTCAGTACTTTCAGGAGTTGTAAAACAAATGCCAATATTCTTGACGTATAAAGTTATCATTTGATTTGACAAACATTATATCTGGACCTAGAAAGAAACAAGGCAAGCCAAGGCAGTTCAGTTTCTCTTCAAAGTGAAAACCTACCATCATCATTTAGACCTATGCTTATTTCCCCCATAATGTCTCTGGCCCCACAAGTAAAATGCATACATTTATTTGACACTCATTACTGGATTCTTTGACCATGAAAACCTACCGTCAGCGTTTGGAATCACACACATACAGTAGTTCAACAGTTATTCTCCAAAAATAATATTTTCATAATGTCAGTTTATGTCAATGGTCACATTACTGAATAAGCAGACTTTTCACAACAGTTTGGGGTCAGTTTCATGTCTATAGCTTTATTTGCTGCCTTACAGTAGCTATTTTCCCTCTACCCTTGAAATGCAGTATAAGCTTTCTGGATCACTGTATCTGGAATATTGCTCATATCTGGATCAAAGTCTATTATGGTGTTATCCTATGTAATTTGGTTACATTTTCTGGGAGTTAATTTTGGCATTACAAGGACAAATGTTAAATTTGCCCTTATCTCACAATGGTGAAGAATACTTGAAAAATCTTTTGGATCCAGACGATGATCCAGATCACTCCAAGAATCTAATGGATTGGTTCTTGTGCCATTTCTGACCTATAATGAAAATTTCCTCCAAATCCATTCAGAACTTTTCAAGTTACACTGTGACCAAACAAACAGATAAATAAAGTGGCAAAAATGAACCTCCTTGGCTAAAGTAATTAGTAGCATCATTAAACCATGATCAAAACTGATCTGCCATTCGCCACTGACTGCAGTGCAATCAGGCCAAGAGGGGGCATGCTCATTATCATGTGGTGCTTTTGAAATTATGAGACAAACTGATGCTATCCTGATGTACACTAAAGTGCATTTGAGTTCATGTAATTGGTATGTAAGACTTTGCAAATGTCTGGGTGTAAATATCTTCACTTTTTTAAGCAGAATGGATTTAAAATGAAACAGTTTAAGCTGCTTTAAAAACATCTTCCTGGCTACATATTTCAATTTCATTTATGTATCATACACGTGCAGCAAATATTAAAGGCTTGAAGAGAGAAGAGATAACAGGGTCATGACCCAGATTTGGCGCGATGAGGTGAAGCGCATACTGTAATACGTAGCCTGTGTGTCAGCCAGACGAGCTGCTAAGTCATAGATTGGGAACAGTGAACAGTGGTTTCATCATCACGCTACCAGGTCAGTAGGTGACAAAAAGCCCTGTGCATCACTTGACTTTAAAAATACTACAAAGCAAATGATCTGCCCTGAGGAAAGAGAAGTACTGTTGGTTATTAGGCAAAAAAAGGCAAACCATTTACAGTGGACATAAAAAGTCTACACACCCCTGTTCAAATGCCAGGTTTTTGTGATGTAAAAATTGACACCAAGGTAAATAATTTCTCAATTTTTTCCACCTTTAATGTGACCTGTAACCTGCACAACACAATTGAAAAACAAACTGAAACCTTTAAAGGGAAAAAATAAAATATAAAAAACTTAAAATAACCTGGTTGCATAAATATGCACACCCTTAAACTAATACAGCACCTTTAGCTTTTATTACAGCACTCAGTCTTTTTGGGTAGGAGTCTATCAGCGTGGCACATCTTGATGTGGTAATATTTGCCCACTCTTCTTTGCAAAACTGTTCCAAATCTGACAGATTGAGAGGGCCTCTCCTGGGCACAGCCCTCTTCAGGTCACCCCATAGGTATTTGATCAGATTCAGGTCTGGACTCTGGCTGGGCCATTCCAAAACCTTAATCTTATTCTGGTGAAGCATTATTTTGTTGATTTGGATGTGTGCTTTAGGTCATTGTCATTCTGAAAGATGAAGTTCCTCTTCATCTTCAGCTTTCTAACAGAAGCCCAGAGGTTTTCTGCCAACACTGACAAGTATTTGGAACTGTTCATAATTCCCTCTATCCTGACTAAGGCCCCAGTTCCAGCTGAAGAAAAACATCCCCAAAGCATGATGCTGCCACCACCATGCTTCACTGTAGGTATGGTGTTCTTTTGGTGATGTGCAGAATTGTTTTTGCGCCAAATATACCTTTTGGAATTATGGCCAAAAAGTTCAACCTTGGTTTCATTGGCCCATAACACATATTCCCACTTGTGTTTGGTAGATTTCAAATGTCTTTTTGCTTTTCTGTTGACTGTACTGGAAATTTGGTTTAAGGACGTTTTGCTACCACATCTTCAAACGAAATTTCCAGTCCAGTCGACAGAAGAAAAACCATATGCCTTGGATACCATGACCGGGATGACAATCTTCACAGACTTTTTGCAAAATGAAGCCGGACTTGGATGTTCTTCTATGTAAAATAAGGCTTCTGTCTTGCCACCCTACCCCATAGCTCAGACATATGAAGAAGAGGGGGGAGATTGTTGTCACATGTCACATAGCCAGTACTTGCCAGAAATGTCTGCAGCTCCTTCAGTGTTGCTGTCAGCCTCTTGGCAGCCTCCCAGACCAGTTTTCTTCTCATCTTATCATAAATTTTGGACTGACAGCCTGTTCTTGGTAATGTCACTGTTGTGCCATATTTTCTCACTTGATGATGACTGTCTTCACTGTGTTCCATGGTATATTTAATTCCTTGGAAATTTTTTTGTGCCCTTTACCTGACTGTTATCTTTGAACAATGAGAACCTTTTGATGCTTTGGAAGCCGTGCGGACCAGGGCTTGTGCTGGAAGATGTGGCTACAAAAATGTCAGGGAAAGCCTACTACAACAGCTGAACTATGTTGAGGTATAGATCCCATCTATGCCATATGTTCATTCACTATGGTGTGAGCTTTCTCTTTCAGTGATCTGCAAAGTCCTTTGACCTACATACCGTATTTTCCGGGTGATAAGTCGCTCCGGAATGTTAGTTGCACAAGGCAAAAAATGCATAATGAAGAAGAAAAAAACGTATTAGTCGCTCTGCAGAACAGGTCGCATTTGTTCGGGGAATGCGCGTCAAGCGCGCAGCCATGGCCGCGTGCTTGACACCAGAAGGGAGAGCTCGCAGCTTGCCTCCCTGCCCCACCAGGTAAGTGATGGTAATGACACGTTCGGTGTTAAGCTGATGGCAGGTATGGTTGTTACCAGTAATGTCTACATTTTAAATTGTCAATAATACAGATGTGGCCAATGACAGTACACAAGCCTAGAGAGCCCTCTAGCGGCTGTCAGTGTGACAAACACCTTATGGTCGAAATTATTTACTATACATGTTGCTCCGATGTATTTGTCTCTCCCCTAGCCAGACTATGCAAAAAAACGTGACTTGTAATCCAGAAAATACGGTACATGTATGCACTGACCTCAGAGACAGATAAGGCTGGCGAGGCTCCATCAGCCCGGGTCACATCTGCACAGTAAGTGACAACGGGACAGTCATAACACAAACACACATTTCACCTCAAGCTCCATAGGCTTGAAGGGCACCGGTCTCAGGCGTCATGTCTCTTACTGTACGCACATGGACCTCATCCAATCAGCACCCAAACGCCCCGCACACTCCATCTTTGTCCATAAGAGACACTGCATTTTACACTACACTCAGGGGACCTGCACAGGCCACTGAGAGGGTCAGCCAAGTGTCTGTCTGTACAGCTTTCCTCTTTGCGCAAATAAACTTCACCTGTCATGATCTTAACCCAGTCTGATGACCATCCTTGCTTACTGACCCCTATTTTGTACGACAGCTCTATTTTGCCATAGCAACTTTATTTTGGGTTAATCAAAGGCACTTTAAATGGTGACGAGTGTGTGGTGATTCCAATTTAACATGAATTTGAATGTGACTGGTTAAATCTGAACGCAGCCACATCCCCAGTTATAAGAGGGTGTGCACACTTGTGCAACCTCATTATCTCAGTTGTTTATTTTTACTTCACTTCCCTGAAAGATATCAGTTTGTTCAATTGCATTGCACAGGTTATAGGTCACATTAAAGGTGGAAAAAATTGTGAAATTATTCATCTTGCTGTCAGTTTTTTACATCACAAAAACCTGGCATTTGAACAGGGGTGTGTAGACTTTTTATAATCCACTGTACAGCTTGATACACCCCTGGAGCAATTATTAAGCATGAAAGCAGGTCTGTAGTAATGTACTTATGGACTAATTAATGCATTCAGAATTTACACACAGAGAAGATTAAAAGGAGAAAGCCGGCGGAACTTTAAGAAAGACTTGAAAGAGTTTAGAGTGTAACGCTGACCAAAGTGCAGTGAGGGTTTACTGTAGCTATGATTTTAATAAGCGTCTATGAGGAGGGGGCAGATAAAGGAAAACCAGCAGCGTTTACATGGAGAATGATGGTAACCATGTGGTTCTAATGTAAAACAAACTATGGGGAGCCACTTCAACCTCACACTGACTCAACCTGCAGTATGTATTAGTGTTTGAGAACTAATGATTTTTTTCACTTGACCTCTGATTATTACTTATTGTTCCTGTGTTCATTTTTGCTAACTATTGCCTTCATGTTTGTGCATTACGGTCGACCCCTGTTTTTAATCATCGCTGATCAAGAAGTGTTCCTTCTGTTGATCTGCAGTTGGCGAAGAACGCCAGTCTTGCCTCTGATTTTTGAGATGTTGTACAGATGCACCGCAGGCTGCAAATGAATTGCCCTTTTGGGATTAATAAAGTTGTCTGAATCTATGTGGACTTTTCCAAAATAATTCTTGGCATATTTGAGTGGTTTCTCTTTTTTTGGATGTAAACAGTGGAATGGTGAACAACAATAAACCATATGATAAACTAAAGTAAGAAAAATTAAAGTAAAATTACCCAAAAAATCATCTAATAAACAAAAATGAAGCTAACAACAAGCAAAATAGACAAGCATAACGGATAAACCAAATTAGAACATTAACAAAAGTGAGCAAAGTCAACAGAAATGAACAAAATGACCAAGAAAACAAACAAAAAGATGAAGAAAAAACAGTTAGCGGAGGAATTAGTCCAGTTAGGAAGGGAACGTGAAGCATTTTGTGATTTCTTTGTCTGTTCTCTAACTTTGTTAAGCAAATACAAGTCTTATTAAATGCTGTATGTCCTTTTTTGATGATGGTCCTCTGTTCGATACAAGACAAACATCTCTTACATGCCAATGCATTTGACTTCTAAACCGCATGTGGTTATGTCAGCACTTACAGTCACACTTCATGCCCTGGTGGATGAGGCCGTACAGCAGAGATCCACAGTGGTCACAGAAGGTGGGGCTCCCGTAGGTGTGGATCTTAAACTTGTGCTTTGTTCTGGGATCCTGAAAGAAGAAAAGGAGAAGATAAAGGCATGAGCAGAAAGAAGCAAAACCAATAAAAATAAAACCCAAGGAGCACTGGTTGGACCTGACTTCCTTCTTTTAATGATATAGTAGAAAGTGACAGGAGAGAGAGAACAGGGTTGATATTTTCTACCACGTGACCCACCAGTGCGTCACCATTAATTTACTGAAATATTAAACGTCCCATACTGTGAAAATGCATCTTCATTGTGTTTTGAGGTTTATTTAAACTATGTGATGTCAAATAAAAGTTGTGAAAATATGGACTCAATACTGCCACTCCTGAGAAAGATGGACCATTTTGAATTTTCCTCACTTGTGACACCAAAACTAAGAATCAATTGTAGTCAGGTTAAAAAAACATCAGTCCTGCCCCCTGTGACCCAGGTGAAGTCTGTGTTTGAAAACTGAATGCCACAATCAAGTTACAATTAGCCACACCCCCATTTTTGGTCTGAATCTGTTCCAAGATAACTTGGAAATGACCAGCAATTCAAATATTGTTCTCCTCATTTATACACATTTACACTACAATACATATTGTATATTATGTAGCATTCTTTATTCATATATCAGCTGTGAATAGTCTTCTGTACAGTATTTTTGATATAATAATTACAAGGGTCCAAGGAAGAATATTATCTACAGTTCAAGATGTAGGCAGAGGTGAGTAGTACTCATGTACATTTACGTCTTTACATGTACTGGCGTACTGTAGTTTTTTCAAATAACTGTACTTCTGACAGTAGTAAATTTTAAGACCATTTTTTTACATTTATAGTGGGAAAATATATTGTACTTTGTTACATATGGCCACAGGTATGATAAAATAATCAGTTTAATTAAAAAATGAGAATGATTGAAGATATAATATTCAAGTAAATTAACAAAATGAATAAATGAACTAAGTGACAAAATGGGCAGAAATACATATACAATAATGATGACAAAAATGAGCAAATGATCAAAAACAATCCACAAAAACTGAGTAAAATTACAAAATGACCACAAAATTAACAAAATAATGAAGACAGAAAAAAAAACTGAACAAAATAGTCAAATAAATGATAAAATATAGAATGTAACAAGCATCGATGAACAAAATAAGCAACAAAACAATCAAGTAAATTAGCAAAAATGAAGAATATAATCAAGAGATCGAGCAAAAATGGTCAAAATAATGAAGTGACCTAAAATGAACAAAATAAGAAACAAAAACTGAACAAAAAACAAAAGTATAGGCGAACCTGATAAGCAACAACAATAATAATTTAAGTTTAAGAAATGAGCAAAGTAACAAAATTGAACAAGAATCAAAAAATATGCACCAAAATCAGGAGGCAACAACCAGGGCTGTTCAGTGAGGCCAATGCAGAAGTAACTTTAAGATGTAATCCCACTGCTTGGCCGCTGGGAAACTGATCGTCTGGCTCCAAGAAGCTTTTTTCCCATAGAGATACATTGGATTTCTATCTGAAAATACGAAGCAAATAAATTTTCTTCATGGGTCATCATGGTCTCAAACGTTTTATTTGGACCCTCAATTAAGTAATGTGTTGGTCCATCTTTAACTTTTTGCTCTGTTATAACGATATTACTGCAAATATTCCAACAAATCACTACTGTGCTGGAGTGTGATTGACATTACATCCTGTTTTTGGCTCTAATATGCCATCAAGAAAATGACAACCCGATTGGCCTCAAAACGACTCTTCAGAAACTAATGGGTGATGTCATGGTCACTTTGTCCTGTTATATATACAGTCTAAGACCAAAAAGAACAAAAATGATCAAAACAATTAAGGAAATTAGAAATGACCTAAATACCTGCTTGAATGGGATATACAGTATCATGAAGTTACTCACTACTTGAGTAATTTTGTCTGGGATACTTTGTTACTCTCACTGAAACACTTTTTACACGTTTATAATTCTAAAGTAACAATATTTGTATTTGAATCCTGCTTCTGTTTATTCTTTATATTTATTCTTTGTAAGTATATACTGCCCTTAAGAACATGTTAAAATATTGCTGCCTTACATATTTTAAACAAAGATTTTTTAATTAAATTGAACTGAAAATCAACTTTATGTTACCAACACTGTTATAAAGGTCTTTGATAGACACATCAAGGGAGTACAGATATAAATTTAAGTGTTGAGATATGAGGCCTTTAATAAAAACATAACATGGCTTTTACTAATTACCCTACAGTCATTTTAGATGCTGACAATGTATTTTATTGAAGAGTAAAGGAAAAAAAAGAGCTCCAAATCATTAAGAAGACAATACCACGCTGATTGCCCTCTCCATACAATCATGCCTTTTTCTACAGCATTTATAAAACTTGAATTATTGTCCAATTGACTCCTTTGACCCCTGAAAGTAAAAGTGTCTAATTCAGCCATTATTTACAGTAAAATCTGTCTGACCTTCAACCTCGATTGTACTGTATTTCTCCCAGAGCTGTCTTGCATTAACTAATGAATCTATAAGGGAGGAAGGGACACAGTTCAGTTCCAGGATCTAACTCCACAGCTGGGAATTTCTGTAGAATATGAACTACTGTTGACGTACCAGAAATGGCCAATGGAAAAAATGGATAAACTGGTCTCATGCATTATTATGACCCTGTTGGTATGTTTGTAAATGGTTTTGTGTTTGTGTAAATAGCCACCAGAGCTACAGAAGCCTTGTATTCATCATTACCTCCATATAATAACAGTTCTTTGCTCCAGGCTCTCTACAGAAATATTTCATTAGTCAAAATGTGAAACGCATTAGGTTTTAATAGAGTCTGTACACCAGAGCATTTCACACTGGGTAACAATACAGATGGTAGTTAGAAGTAGCTAAAATCACATTTTTACACTGCTAATAGAGTTTGTTGTTCTCATCTATAATTCAGCCCTCTTCGTTTTTTTTATATATCATGCAGAATTTTTTGAACCACTATAGATTATTTCATTGATAATTAACCTGTTCAATACTTTTAATATTAATCATGAGAGGTGGGTAGTACTCAAATACATTTACTCCTTTACATGTACTCGAGTAGTTAGTTTTCCCTATAAAATGTACTTCTGTGAGTACCTGTTTTGCAGAATACTTTTTACACTTACTGTACAGTTACATTTGTGATGAAATATATATGTACTTACACTCAGCTACAGTATGAGTAGGAGTAAGAAAGGTTGAAATTTTTAAGAAAAAGAACAACAATGATCAATGAAATAAAAAACTGAAGAAAATAATCACACAAATTATTTAAACAAATAAAGTAATCAACAACACAAGAACAAATGTACAAAAATAATAAAGCAGCAAAATGTCTAAAAAAAATTTAAAATATAACAAATTAACTTACCTGGACAAAGCAGTCAAGTCAATTTTAAAGTTAAGCATAAATGAACAAAATAAGCCACAAAATGAGCAACAAGGAAGAAAATAGTCAAGTAAATGAGCAAAAATGAAAAATAGATTCAAGAAATTGATCCAAAAATCATCAAAATAAACAATATAGTACAAATTTTCAAAAGGGTGAACAAAGATAGAAACAAGAAAAATAAAATAAGAAACAAAATTAGTAAAAAAAAAAAAAGAACTAATTAAGGACCAACATTAAAAAAAATCAAGCTTAAAATAAGCAACAAAAATCAGCCAGATCATCAAAAAATGATTTAGAAAATAATAATAATCAATAAGTGTAACAAAAATGAATAAACAAAATAATATGAGCAAAAAATGAATAAAAATGAAGAAATTAAGCAATAACATTGGTCAAGAAAAAAAGTTAAGAACTGAACAAAATAGGCACCAAAAATCAAGAAATTGCCAGAAAATAATCAAAATAACAAAAATGACCACAGTAGATGTATGAATG
>JAQQAE010019553.1:0-10902 GCA_029823295.1 Pseudamia nigra | reverse complement strand
CTTCTTTTAACAGAAGAGAAAAACCTCCAGCAGAACCAGCGGCTCATGGTAGGCGGCCATCTGCCTCGACCGGTTGGACATTGACAGACATCCAGCCATAGACTGTGTATAAACATGGATTAAGCATCTGTGATGTCGCCTGTAGGTCTGAGATGTTTAGAAGCTCAAACAAGAAGCCCCTGGGTGCCGCCACATTGGCACTTCTACTCACCCTGTTTGAAACATGAACTTTAAAGCTGAATGTAAGTGGAGTTGAGATGGGTTAGAAGAAATGATGAAGGCCTCTGGCTCACACACACACCTGTCAACCAAAGCGCTAGTTGCTCTTAATTATACACAAATCTTGGTGTCTGGATCAACTAAATGGACAAGTTTTATGGAAAAAAATAAATAAATAAAAAATAAAAAATCACCCCTTGTGCAGTGTTTATGGAGGTGGAAATACAGTAATAGACAAAACTTCTATTCCTCTGACACTATAAACATGTATATTTCTGCAGTGGTCTATAGTTCTACAGTGTGACATTTTAATATGGGACTCACTTTTGGAGCCAGCCCATAGTTTCAGCTTCTAAGTGACACTTATGCATTTAAGCTGCAGTTGCTAACTTTTTCAATAGTCATATTTGTTGTATGATCACTTGTTGTAATATGAGTTTTTAAAAAAATCCACACCACTCAGCCATGCGGTTTGGCGCTTGATTCCAGTAACAACAGCTAATGAGCAAACAAGTTAATAGTGGCAAACATTACATTCATGTTAATAGAAGTTGACATGAAATGGAAGCAATTTCAAAGCCTGCCTGATTTGAAGCTTCTTAGGAAACATTTGTGGATGCAGCTTCAGTTTCTTAAATTATATTATCATTACTTGTATATTCATTAGAGGTCGACTAATTATTGGTCAGGCAGATCATTGGCGCAGATGTTTGGAATTTTGACAGTATTATGTCAGTATTTTTTAAAATCCGACAGGCTGATATCAAGAAATCAATTAAAAACTGGGTTATTTCGGCTCAGATGCTGCCGCCCCTCTCTCTCTCCTGCCACTTCTGTCTCCAGCATTGTTCCGCCCATGTCGCCATCTGATTGGTTAAGCAAGCCACAGTATGCTTAAGTGGCACACAAACGGCAGAGAGGTAAATTTTTCTCGTATGGAGAATCTCCGGAAAGCAAACACTTGTCCAAGGTAAACTCAGAAAACTCTCCCAAAATTGTAACAAACATCCAAGTGCTCCATATCTCACAACTACTACAAACGTTACAGTGTGCAGCAGAATAACATAAGAGTGACGTAAACATTAGCGGCAGCTGTGCTAGCTCAAATGTGAATTACTTCAAATAAGGCTGCTGATATTATCGACAAACAGTTTGTGATTGTAAAAGCGTGTGTGATTCAGAGCGCATAAAAAACACAATTCACGTGTTTTATTGTAGGGAAGCATGCTAAGATGGAGGCTGATCAGTTTTTCTTAGGGCTGTCAAACGATTAAAAATTTTAATCTGATTAATCACAGGGTCTCTGTGGATTCATTTCAATGGGTATTAATCACAATCACGATTAATACCCATTCGTTGTTTTTCATTTTGTGGGAGCAAAAACATTCATGGCAGAAGGTGATATAGACACTTGACTAAAATTACTTAGGGCGTACTCACACTAGGGCCATTTTGGCTCAAGCTGAGCCGGAGCCCACTTCACACCTTTCCAGTCCCCAGCGCGTCCGCTCACATTACTACAGGCCACGGCTCGATTGGTCTTATACTGACGTCATCAAGTTGTTTGTACATTGTGTGTACGTCATCAGAAGCTGCAGCCACCGCATTCAACAGATTCGGTATCATGGATCACAACACGGGAATCGTCCGGATGATCGTAATGATTTTATGGTAAAGTCTGTGCCATTTCGCTCAGATACTGTCCGGTGACATACTTTGGTTTCTCGAGAATGCAAGGCGACGATTTTTTCAGCTGCTGCCATTGTTTTTACATGAGTGTAGTGAAGGACGCAGTGATTTTACGTCACCGTCATGTATGGTCGGCGTGCTCGTACGCGTGCGTGACCAGCCGTGCCGTGCCGTAGACCACCTCTTCCAACTGTGCTGAGGCCCGGGGCCAGAGCGCGGCTCGCTTCTACTCACATTACTCAAACAATCTGCGCTAAAGGTGTGAAACGCGCCCAGGCACGGAAAGAACTGCCAGTGTGAGTACAACCTTATTTTACATTAAAACGTATATTTTTTTCCAATTTAAACTTGTGTAACTAAAGTAAATTACACCCGTTTGTAGAACTTAACAGAATCTCTGTTATGTTCTGCTGAGATATTTTTGCTTTTTTACACTTGACTGATACTTTTACATTTAAATTGACTTTGAAGCAGTAAGAAGTTGGCAGTGATGTGGGTCAAATGTAAGATTTCATCACCTTTTCCTTGATGTATGAGTTATTGTGCGTTAATCGCATCAAAAATTTTAATCGAATTAATCTGGATTAACGCATTAATTTTGACAGCCCTGTTTTTACCATAACATTACTTTGCCGGTCTGGCTGTAAATGCTCGGCAGACTATGTATTAGCAATGGGGAGAATGTATGTAATGTGGAGAATAGTGTGTGTTTGCGTGAAAGACGCATGAAAAACTCTACAGCTCACGACTACTACAATAACTTGTGAGTCTAGGATCCATGCACTTCTGGAGCGATTTATTATTTTTTAAATTTAAATAAACATGCTTTAGGCATTTCCACGAAGTTAAGTGTTTGCGTTATTCAACATTTTTACGCCAATTTTTACACTTTTACTGCAAATAAATATTGGCTCCAAATATCGGTTATTGGCCGCCTTAACTACAGTACTAATAATCAGTATCGGTCCTGAAAAACCCATATCGGTCCATCACTAATATTCATGTATAGATTTTATATTTATACATTATCTTGGTAATATATTCTAGTAAATACATTGCTGTACTTATTATTTCTGCACTAGATCATGGCTTTCCTCCTGCCTGCATTATGCACTGTGACAAAAAATTTGAATTTAATTAACAAAGAAAACATACCCAATCTTCTGTTTCATTAGCATAATATACTGGACGATCTTTCCAAATCATAAATGTGTATTTAACACAAAATATGTGAATTTTTTGTTCCGTTTCCATGACTACTTTCACAGATGTACTACAAATTGTGTAGTGACATGCTAATTAGGTTTTGTTTCTCTGTATTGCACATCAAGTCTCAAAACTTGCTAATTAGGATACATGAACATATAGCCAACTGCATGATGTCATCAGATGGCACTGCTGCTGGTGACAAAGACAAATACCGTATACTTTCAGAGAAAGTCAAGTGAATTAGCGTCATAACAGCGTTGTATATTACCTGAGGTGCAAATAAAGCACAGTAACATTATTTGTTTCATGTCCTCTTTTCAAAGTGAAAACAGAGTACATTTAACTAGTAAATAATAAATAAATAAGAGCTCCTGAAGTTTTATGAAACTCAAACCACCCTGTTCTTTGTAAAGTCATAAAAAATGTAGACAGTATTTGTTTTATGCATTAAAAAAAAAAAAATCTTACAATCCCACAGCTGACCCCCAAAACTAGTATGATATGGAGAAGAAATACTTAAATCTACAGTCCTGCAAAGGCAAGTCACTTAGCAAAGCACAAGATACAATCATCCAAGATACAGCTTAAAATCTTCCTTCAACACAGGACGTTGCTTTAAGACTGAGGCCATTCCTGAGTTGCTCAAGGTAAACAACTCCAACTGTCAAGTTTTCCTCCTGGTCCAGTAGATCCTGGTTGGTTGTGCATCTCAGCATGTTGTGCGGCGAGGTCAAAGGTTATTCCTACCCCGAGTCTTCTGATAGTCCGTATTTGCGGTTCAGCACATCAACCGTGGAGGAAAGGGCACTTAAAAACACAATTTAATGTGTGTTATTTATTTAATGTGAACTTTTTCCATATGAAATGTGGGACTTTTTCTTTTTTAGGAGGAAAGTTCAGACTTGCAAACACAATATACGGTCCATATGGGATTTTATCACTGTTGGCACCATTTGTGTTTGGGCTCCACATCATGACTACATCTGTACTAAACTGTTCACATGCTTTATTCCTCTAATAATGCTCTTTTTATTTGCATGCTGTTATTCTGTCTGAGCATGTTTGCTGACATTTGGTTTAGTTGTCCGAAAGATTCAGAATCACGGGTTTAATATTAAGTGCACTGCTGGAGAAAACAGTGATTATGATGCTCCTTCAGGAGAAAAAGACCAAAAACACTGACAGATGCTGGACTCAGGTGCATTAATATTAAAACAATGTCTCAGTTTATTCCACTATAAACCTGTGCTGAAACATCTCCCCTGACACTGGTCATATAATTGCCCCATATCCATTCACTTCATGTCTACATTCAGACCTAATCAAGGCCCTCCAAGTTCAAATCATTGTTTTCTTTAAATAACCTCACAACAAAAAATAAACTTGTGGGACCTTGAAAAGTCCTATTGGCTTGCACTTTTAGACAGGATTTCACACGTTTCCCATAAATATTCAAGGTCATATGATTTAATATGAAGTATTTGAGACAATATTCACATTTCTTTATATTTTTCGTACATATCTCATGTTCATCATCTCTGGTTCACAGTCACCTTGCTGAGTGCATTAAATAGGAAGTCATTCAAGCCAATGAAAAATGGAAGAATGTGGCCAACACGATTCAGTATGGTATTAATTTTAAAAAAGTATATGCAATTTCCTTCTCCCGTTATTGCATTCACAAGATTTTCAGGAAATATGACCTCTGACCTTGATGTCATTTACAACTTTGGTTAACCATTGTGCGGGTCACTGACGTGCCTACTGTTTCTGTCTTATGACAGAAAGGTTTAAAGATAACCTCACCATCACATGTATCAGTTAAACATTACCAAAACCATTAACTATTTGTGATTTTTACCACTCAGTCTAGAAAGGCTGATGAGTATTGTTGTCACCTAGGTGAGGGGGCAGGTGGTGTCAACACCTAGGTTATGAATGCACTAACTCAAGAAGAAAATCCATGTAGGCCTTTTTGAAATGATACCATAGTTGCATAGATGAAACATTTCGTGCTAATGTTCAAGTCTCTTGTAGAACAGAAACATTAGACATCATGTCACTGATCCACACAATGGTTAAGTGAAGCTGTAATCACTCTCTAAAAATAGTGTTTTGTGGCCATTACTGTTATTCTTCTTCTTCTTCTTATTATAGTTTGGTTTAGAGAATAAACTGGCATGGGCTCTATAACTGTATTAATATTAAGAATTAAATAAAATCTCATAATTTCTATTATGATCTTACCAGCCAGGTCTGATGATTCTGTATTTGCCGAGTACAGACAGGTCGACCACTGTGGATCCGAGGCGGCTTCGGTCTCCTATTGGTCCTCCATCCACAACCACTGATAGTTTGGGCCACAGTTCATGAAACTCCTGTGGGGATACAAAGACAAACAGGAAATTCATTAAGAGTATCCTAACATCCAAATGGTAACATGCTCTCAAGGTGAATTCTGAATAAATCCATTTCTTGTCACTGTGTTTTCGTTGGTGTATTTTTCACTCACATGGATGGCCACAGTGCTGGTGTGGGAGCTGATGTTGGCGCTGGTTAACGCTAGTGGCTCCCTACACATCTGACAAAGGCGTCTCATGAAGGGATGGTCCGGGATCCGCACACCTACGAGCTGAGGGAAGATAACATGACATGTTAACAATGGAAGATTGACATTCATTAATAAGTTTTATATAAATCACAACTGATTAGCTCAGTAAGTCAACAGCAAATGAGTCTGCAATTAACTCAACTGTATAAAGCTGGGTGACGCAGCCTAAAATGTTCATAATTAGAATGTCCTATCAGTTGATATTTAGGGTTATCATGATAATATTAAATCATTGTTTTATTCAAGTTTAAAGGCTGACTATTTGCAGTTTTAATTTACTAGTGAGATATGCAATAAGGACATAGACAAAATAGGGCAGAGAAGGAAAAAAAGACACAAAAAGACAAATACCGTACACATGACACCAGTCAAAAGTTGGACAAACCTTCTCCTTCAGTGTTTTTTCTTTATGTTTCACATTTTCAACATTGGACATAAATTCTAAACACATTCATACTGTGAAAGAACATGTATGGAACTATGTCGTAAACAAAACAACCCCATAACATTTTATGTTTTAGACTGTCAAGCTGATAGACAGCTTTACACACTCATGGCATTCTCTTGTCAAATTCACCCAGCAGTCACCTGGAACAGTTTTCAATACACAGCTGTGCCAGTTCTCTCCTTATTCACGTCCTTTAGACCCTCAGTTGTCCTGTTAATAGGAAGCGTGGGCACATAGTCAAAACCCCTATTAGTGCTATTACAACTACTGTACAAATACAGCAGTTGTAGTACAGTACATATTATGGCAAGAAACAGTAAAAAGGAAAGACAGTGAATCATTACATTAAGAAATAAAGTTCAGCCGGTCCAAAAAATCTCAAGAACTTTGAATGTGCACCCAAGTGCAGTCTCCCAAACCATCAAATGATGAAATTCTCTCTCATGAGGACTGTCCCAGGAAAAGAAGACCAGGAGCTACCTCTGCTGCAGAGGAGGTTTATTAGAATTGCCAACCTCAGAAGCTGCCATTAGTCTGAACTGTTTGCATTTGTTTGCTATATAATTCCATGTGTCCTGTCAGTTTGGATGGCTTCAGTTCTACTGTACAATGCTGAAAATGAAAAATAATTTTTAAAAAACCAAAAACACCTAACCCTCTCTTTTCATTGGTAGTATAGCAAACAGAAAAACATGAAAATGACAAAATAACTTTTTAAAAGAAATGGTTAGGTTGCTTTATTTTGATTCAATTAAATCAAAATGAAGTAAATAAAACACAATCTGAGGTCATTACAAAGACGAAAAAAAAAAAAGTTCATCCTTAAATTTCACAATATAAAATATAAATAACCAGATGAGACTTTATTTTGCACCGTCACACACTAGTATACTGTATAGAGAGGATACCTACTTTAGTGAAGGGATTGAGATCGGTGTTGAGCACTTCAGACCTTTCAAACACCAGGGTCACAGGACCAGGCAGCAGGTCATTCAGTAGCTCTTCCTTCACATTCACCTTGCAGTACCTGTCCAGACACAAAAACAACATTCAGCTGTACAACAACCTGCTGTAGGTGTGAAAAAAGTCCAACCTGACTCTGGTGTTAATGTTCATTCCAGGATGCTCTGTACTCCTGTGTCACCTTTTCCACCTGTCATTCTGCTTTGTCCCCTCCACTACACATACGTGGTGATTCACTTAGCAGCTGCATACTGTGTGTGTGTGTATATATATATATATATATATATATATATAAACATATATTTATAAGCCACATTTCTGAGCCATTCTGTTACAGCTGCTATGCTGTAAAGCAGGCCTGTGCACCTTGTATGTGACACTCCTCCTTATAATTGTTAAAATTCTGCAAACTGAGTGTGATACTGTATATGTAAATACTGTACTTCATTCAATTGGGAAACATTGTTTTTTTATCCTTTTGGTGCATGTTGAACTCTCATATTTGAGGGAAATTTGGGTGATTGATCCTTGGCTCATCTTTGCTCCTGGAGGAATAAGCTGTTCCTGGATACTGTTACGGCATCACTGATTACAGTTACCCTCTGACATCAGCCATTTCAAAAATCACATCATTACTCAAACTTTCCTCAAAATTCTACTTACATCTTGTTTCAGGCCTAAATTGCAAAAGCTGGCAGAAAAATCAAATACAAAGCAAAGTTCACCAGATAAACATTAAAGGCCAGATTTACTAGAACACAAATGAGAGGGAAATCTAAGACAAGGGCTTATATTTGATCATTTAAATCCAGGTGGTGGTTTTTTTTTTTTTTGGCCAGGCAGTGTATCTTCCACTTAGTCTTGCAGGTTTGCTGGTGATAGACTGGATACAGGGACCCCCAGCACCACTGGCTGTCCTAGAACTTATGGCCTACAAGTATGAACCTACCAGCTTCCTGACCATTCCTGCCTCGTCATAAACTGAAGTGCACAGAAATGTGCAAGCAACAAACCTGCACCGATCAAAGAGAGGAGGGGCATGTAGAAGTTGATGTGAAACTGGTTGACTATGATGATGATGGTGTATTATGTCTAATTCTTCTTATTCTCTCCACATAAAATAGCAAGATCTTTTCATTGTTTGACTTGCAGAAGATGTCATTGAAAGATGATAGTTATGACCAAGTTAGTGAAAATTCTGACCTGAGACAGTTTTTAAAACTTCTGCCTGAGGCAGTAATTTCTAACTTAAGGCTCTCAATCACCTCTGACATAGAAAAGTATACCGTACGTATATTATACGTTTCCTGAATCCTTAGAATCCATTGAGTATTGCAGTTGTTGATTTTTGTCCCTCGGATGGGCACAGAAAAGAAAGTATATAATTTAAGCAAAAATTGTGAAAAAAGTGTGCACCATTTATGGTTTAAAGAGGTCATGTGACCTCTGTGTTCATCAGTAAGATACAACACTGAGCTCAAATGAAAGCCTATAAGGCCCCCTTTACAATGATACAAACACCACATTATGAAGCATTAGAAAATGTCCTTAAGGGGAGCAGCCGAAAGGAGAAGAAGAGGAGAAAATGTTCTTAAGATGAATGTAGACCAACTATACACCAGCCTCTAAAAGACGAGTTTATCTTAAGGGGTTGTTAACTTCATGAGGTTATAGCTGTGACTAAGGTACCACTGAGGAAGGAATATCATACCAAAATATCATCTACAAACATGCATCTTTTCAAAAATTGCAATTAAGTTTTGCCACCCTGACATGGACCAAATATTGAAATTTTAGGCTCTGGCCCATGAATATGAAGGGGGAAGCCAATGATTGCAGTTTACAATGTCGACCAAATTATAACAAAAATTACGATCAGCAAAATAGAAAAATCTTTGCACATCCATCTGTAGGAGTATAAAGTCACATCAAAATGTATTCAAGTTAACTCCCACACACTGTTATAACTTGCGGAATATCTTTATTTGCAATGTTTCAGGACTAGACCTACGTCATCCATTGATGAAAACTCATCTCTGAGGTTCTCTTCCATCTCTGCTTCAACCATCTTGGCTTCCATAGACACATGACTATTGATATGTACGCAACATCAAATCTAGAAAACATTTGCTCAGGATTTCTTCTCATCTAGCAGTATGATTCTAGCTCAGAGTGCGAGACCTTTAATGAGCCCCGAAATATGTTATGACCTCAAAATAAACTTGGCTCAGAGGGACCATAACCCATGAGATGCCACAATATGCTACATTGTTAACATAAGTTTTGATTCAAAATACTCAATCGTTCATACAAAAGATGAGGGAGTAGAGAGCCACAGCAACAAGAGACAAAAGAGAAAGAACCCCGCTGACCAGCCAAGCAGCTAACCAAAAGAAAGAAAACTGAGAACTGGACTGCCACAAACTATCAACTCAAATAATAACCAACTAAGCAGAAATGACTACAGCTGTCAGTATCTGTGGTGTCTGCTGCAGGTGGAGTCAGAGATAGAGAGCAGCTCCAGCCATCCAGCTTTTATCAGTGCCATCATCTCTGTTCAGCCAGTCAGCACTAGAAAAAGGAGCTCACAGGAAATTACCACAGAATTATTACAAAAAGCACAAAATGAGGGATACAGTGCAGCACAAAGGTGTGAGTAACAAATTTCTAGTTTTACGGGAATTCGCTATTGTTTTTGGAAACTAAGAAAATAGAAGACAACTTCAAAAGTTGTCTTCTATTAAAGTGTTGCAGAGGAATGTAACAGTAAGAAAAACAATTTAAAATAAAGTTGTCCAACCTGTTTCCAAGGGCACATTGTCCAAGGCATAATGCATGAGCCTACATGGTTGGGAACAGACGACAGGATGGCACGGCGCAGCATGGGGGAGGCTTCCCAAGTTAATTCATTTAATGGTTTTAATATTAATCCCCTGATGCAAATCCAGCATGTGCGCCCAAAAATATCATCCAGTCTTCATGGCATCATTACTAGTCAGTGGTTCAAATGAATGACTTGCCATATTTTGCTGGTTAAACTACTGTTTCAGTGTTTTACCAGCCCAAATGTCTCCGTGTGGAGAGTAGTAATGTCAATAAACACATGCATAAAGCTAGAAATGCTTAAGCCTCACCCTTTCCCCGGTGCACTTCTGTATTCATTTACAACAGTAACGTGTGTCATCCATATAAGTGCCTTATAACATTAACAGATAAAATTTATTTTGCGCATCAGATATGACTACTTGTCAAGTCTCATATGATGTGTCTAACTATTTTTTCTTAACTTCTGCAGGTGTGCACTGCTCTGATTTCTCTTGAGTTTGGCACTAATGCCAAAGGACATTATGCCAAACATAATGCTTTTTGCGCACCAATACCTCATTTAGAAGCATCTCCCACTCACATTCCGTGAAGTTCCTCTTTTTCTGTGTGTAGACATGATTTTTGATTGTGCAGAGGAATAATAATTTTGTGTGCATGGCATATTTAAATTTGTTTGCATATTTAAATGGAGGTGTGTCAGGGAAGGAGTCTGGCATTATTGCACATTTATTGGGATGTACAAAGGAAATGTGCTTGGATTCATGCTTACGCACCGTTTCATACATCTAGATTTATTTGGGCCGACACCGCTTTCTTGATTTAAGTGCCATGTTTCAGTAAGAAATCCACTCAAGTCTATGTACACTCAACAAAAATATAAACGCAACACTTTTGTTTTTGGTCCCATTTTTCATCAGATGGACTCAAAGATCTAAAA
>JAQQAE010019552.1:0-10902 GCA_029823295.1 Pseudamia nigra | reverse complement strand
CAAGTTATTTCTGTGACCATTGTGGGTTTTTCTGTCATTTACAGAGGGTACCAACAATTTTATCCACATCTGTATAAGCCCAATAAATGAACACAAAATTCACAAAATAATCAAGTAAATTAAGAATAATAAACAAAATAATGTGGTATATCAACAAAAGTGAAGAAACTAAGCAACAAATTGAGTAAAATGAAAAACAATCAAGTAACTTTAGAGCAAAGAACAAAAATTAACAAACAAAATAAAAATATACAATGCGATGAGCAAAAATTAACAAAATATCCAAGGACATTAACATAAATTAACAATGTAACAAACAAAATTCAACAAAAATCAACAAAATACACAACAAAATGAGCAACAAAATCATGTATTTTCATATGTACTTGGTTCTGGAGCTGATATTTTATTGATGTCATTCAACGTGTCTGTTCAAATACATGTATAACATATGAGGCTGTAACTGATACCATGTTATGAAGTTACTCACTACTTGACTAGTTTTTTTATGAGATAATATTTTATTCAGTACTATAAGTACTGTACTTATTGTTAGGGGTACCTCTGCTTCTACTTGAGTCATTATAATTACAAAGTAATGGTTCTTTTACATGAGTACTATTTCTGTGTTCTCTGCCCACCACTGAGTAGGTCACTTAGAACTCTCCAAACCCAACAGAGCCATCAAAAACATCCTGGGAAAATACAGCCATGATAGAATGAAGCATGACTGTGGTATTTTGAGCTGAAATTTAAAGTATTTATTCTATCTGTGCTCTTTTGGCTTGGCATATTTGCAGTGCATAATCTGACTGTTCTTTCCTGTCATTCTATAGGAAAATGCAGTTTGTACAAAAATGACACCCACTCCCAGGGGCAAGGGTGTAGGTTTTGTCAGAGTAAAAATGAACAAAATAATCAAGTCAACAAAATAATGAAATTGTGCAAATAATCAAGGAAATGATGAAAAACAAACAAAAATAATCAAGTAAATGAATGAAAATGAACAAATGATCAAGTAGACAATTAAATTAAAAATGAGCAAAAATATGACAACCATGAAAAATGAAGAAAACTTAAGCCTCTGCAGTGTTCAGGTAGGTGCTGAAGTCTGTTCTCTTGCCTGTTTTTCAACCCAGTCTATGTCATCCCTGCCTACTTTATTTACTTGATTATTTTGCTCTTTTTTCATTTCCATTCAGTTGATTTATTATTTTAATCATTGTAATGCATTTTGATCAGCTTTCTCATTATTTTGTTTATGTTGTTGATTATTTTGTTCAGTTTTTTCCTTGATTGTGATCATTTACTAAATGGGTAAAAACAAGCAAAAAAATCATCAAAAAATTGGTTAAAAAAAGAAAGAACAGAATGATCAAGAAACTCAACAATTTTAGTAAAAATGAATACAATCATCAAGAAAATGTGTCATAATGAACAAATGAATAAAGAAAATTGATTTAAAAAAATGAATAAAATAAGAAAAAAAACTAAAAATTAACAAAAAAAACAAGGATAACAAAACATCCTGATGATGATAGAATAAACCAAATATACAAAATGTTCCAGAAAATGTTTCAAAAATTGAGAAAACAAGCAACAAAATTTACAAAAAGAATGAAATCGGGCATAAAATGAACAAAATAGACGAGAAAATCAAAAGTGAAAAAAAATAACAAAGCATGAAGAAAAATGAACTAAGTGATTCTGAAATGAACTAAAAATGAAACGACAAAAAAATATTAAATAATGCGTAAAAATGTATAGTAAAAACAATAGTTAATTTTTCAAATTGCAAACATTTTTCTTTCCCCCTCTAATCTACGCCTATGCGCCTCCACCTCTGTTGAGAATCTGCATCAGGCCTCTGGAGAAGGATGAAAAGACAGAGGGCGCCACCTGCAGGATGAACGCAGCACAGCAGCTGAACTGTTTTCCATACGGTGGTCCATAGGAATGTGATTGCTTCAACTATCCACAGTCATGGAAATGTTCAACGTTTGTCTTCACGTTTAACGGTGTTGCAGCCTCGCCTACAAATTACCAAAGGCCCTAATGATGCAGTACATATAAAAAAATTTTTATCCTTTCTAGCCCTTGCACGTAATTCTCCCTCTTCTTCTGCTTTTCATGGCATATACTATCAAAACTGAATGTCACTTAAATGTATTAATGGTGCCTTTTTGGTGTCCTGATGAGTTCACTGGATCCCACTATAGTCTATGCTTCACATCCTCTTTGGCTCCTTTGATACTGAATTGATTTGATGGACAGGCTTTTTTTATATTAGGGCTAATAAGCTCAGGAACCCACAGAGTGTTAAATCCTCACGCATTTCGATGGCTATGTGGCTCTACGGGCAGTTGCATCAGTTCCTGTCTGTGTGTGTGGATGGCTGTGCTGTGCTGTGGCTGCTCCACGCTACTTTTTTATTCCCAGGACGCAGAATAGTAATAAATCCTCCTCTGCTAGGAAAGGCTGTGATCATAATAAAGACGTCACCCTCCTGCTCGGGTTGGTTCAGCCAGGCTAAGTGCGCAGCTATTTGTAAGCTACAACAACAACAACCTCCAGCACCATGCCCATGGAGAACGTAGGGATTTCTCTGAGATCCCCTCGCCGTGTGAAGACAGGATCTGCGTCAGATTCATAGCAGAGGCAGCGTTTAATTGCACTGGATCTCTGCACAAAACACAGAGGGACTTGATCGCGTTGTCGCAACAAATAGGACACAAGACGTGGATTTGAAGGTATTTAATAACTGCGACACTGGATGCAGGGTCCAGACGTGCACACTCGTCCGCTAGAATAACGTGGTCATTGTGGTGCTCGGTGCGCACGTCTTTCATGTGTTCCACATTTAAATGGATACGGTGTAGCTGCGTTTGAACGGGCTGCAGCTTCACGACGTAACGCACTTCATGGCTGTGGCTGAAACGTGTGCACGACTCCTAGTCCGGAAAATGTACTCGTTTTGCTTCCCACGCTCACTTTGGGCTTTCTGCTTATTTTTCACTTTGTTTTGTGTCAGACTTGAAAGTTGATGTCGATTCATGTGATTATGAAACACAGGAAAACTGTACTACGCACTTTTCTGCTCCGCTTCATATTGCCTTTTTAAGAGGCACGCCCACTCCTGAGCAATGTGGATGCCCCGTGCTGTGAAATAAATGGTTACTTTACTTATTTGTGTTGATTTGGTATGCTTATTTGGTCATTATTTGGTCAATTGCCACCCACAAGATGAAATGACCACGGGCAGAATATCACCGTGCAGTTTAAAGGGTCTCTGGAAGGCATTTTATATAGTAGTTGTCAATTTTGTTTTGCCAACAGAGGGGGGCGCTTTTCAAATAGATTTCCGAGGAGGGTAAATGGGGAAGTTATGCATCTCTGACAGCAGTGGTGTCATATACGTAGCTGTAATTTGTACAGATGCATTGTTAGTGTGCATTACTACAGTGATGCTTATGAGCATGCTATTAAGACTTATTCACTTATAGAGCATATGGTCAAAGTGCGTGCAAATGATCAAACCCCCTCAGTCTGCAGTCACTTTGCTTACTTGCCCTTTTTGAATCTTGCATCTCTTTGCATCTTTTCCTTTAGTAACTTTATACTGTTTCACATCATAGGATTTTTGTCTTTTGACAGAGCCATGGAGGAAACAGCTACTGCAGCTCCAGCTTCTGGCACTGGGACTGTCCCACCAAATCCAAAACCTCAGCCTCCCTCTCATGCACCTTCACGTAGCCTGCTGGAGTGGAGACGGAGGGTCAAGTCTGAGTACATGCGCCTTCGCCAGTTAAAACGCCTTAAAAAAGCAGAAGAGGTCAAGGTGGGTTGGTGAACTCATTTAGCGGAGATAATACAGAGTTTATGATGTTTATAATGCAGAGTTTTAGATGTGTATATATAATCCTGTATATCTTTCCATTAAGCAGAGGTGTATAGAATAAACAGAAACAGTACTCAATAAAATATTGTTATTTTCTACTTATGGTGACTCAGGTAGAAGTACTCATAAACATAAGTACTTGAGTAAAAGTAAGCATAGCTCATAAAAAGCTACCCCATACTGGAGGTGATCTGGATCAGGATGCAGATTCTGGATACATTTTTCACTTTCTTTAACATTGCGAGATAGGGCCATTTTCACATTTTTGCTAATATTATTATAAATATTGCACTGGTTATCTCCAGTATCTAATGGGTTCATCCTTGGCCCAAGGCCTACATCTGGTGAAAATTCCATCAAAATCCATCCAGTAGTTTTTGCATAATTCTGTTACCAGACAAACCAACATATCACCTCCTTGGCTGGTGGAAAAATAAGTTTGGTTGAACAACAGCTTTGGCAGAGGTACTGTATGCATTCTCTGAGTGCCCTCTAGTTTTGTTTATTATGTTACTTTTGTTCATTTTGTTGCTTATTTTGTCCATATTGTTGCTTACTTTGTTCATTTTGTTGCTTATTTTGTCCATTTTGTTGCTAATGTTGTCCATGTTTTTGATGAGGTTTGAACATTTGTGCTCATTTTGTTGTAGATTTTGTCCATTTTGTTGCTTATTTTTTCCATTTTATTTCTTATTTTGTCAATTTTGTTCCTTTTTATTAGGTTTGAAAATTTGTGCTAATTTTATTGCATACATTAGTCATGCTGAAAATTTCCTTTATTGTTTTGTTCATTTTAATTAAATGTTTTAAATGACAGCTTTTTACTCCTACTCACTGAGCTGTGGCCAAATGTAACTAGAGTAGATGTACATTTTGTTTATCACAAATGTACCTGAGTAATAGTAAAACGCATCTTACAAAACAACTACTCTTTGAAGTACTTTTTCAACATGTAAAGGAGTAAATGTACTTGGGTACTACCTAGCTCTGCCATTAAGCAAGATATTTGCAGTATGCCTTGTTTCTCATGTGTGTTTTCTGCTGTTTTCTAGAATTTGTTCCTGACTAACAGACAAAAAATTGAAGAGCAAACAAACCTCTTGAATGCAGAGTGGTCTAAGCTCAGGATTCAGACCATACCTTTGTCAACAGCTGGCGGAGCTCTCGCCAGCAAGAAGGTTTGTATCTTTGATGCACTGAAGTGAAAGAAAATAAATACCACTGCATCATGTAACAGTGCTCTGTAAGTCCATGGAAGCTCATAACGCAGACAGCCTAAGGGCATACTGTAATAGTGTCTCTGCTATTGTGTTTATAGGGTTTGTTTCATCTATTACCGGTTAAAAAACTGTCACTGTTTTCTAATAATGTAAAGGACTGTTCTAGTGCCCTAATCTAGTTCTTGTCCTTGTCCAGATGTGTACAGTGGAGTTTGGTTTCCCACCTTTTAAACCCCAGGCCATTGGTATGAGGCCATTGTCAACAGTGGCAGGAATCCCCTTTATGTACTCCTGGTCACCTCTGCAGCACAATTTCATGGTATGAAATAAATCACACTGGCTTGTGGGTGATGCAGTTACAGTCACATGGTGCAGAGAACCTAACTCTATTAATGTACTCCTATACAGTATTTGTAAGATTGTTATGTATTAAACTGGTAGTGTTGATTTAAAGGTGTGTGTAGGATTTGGTGATGTGCGGAGGTGTGTAGTACATTTACTCCTTTAGAAGTACCTGGGTATTTTATCCCATAAAATGTACTTCTGAGAGCAGTTGTTTTATAGAATACTTTTTACTTTTACTCAGTTACTGTATTTTCCGGATTATCCGTCACGGTTTTTGGCATAGTCTGGCTAGGGGAACGACAAATACACCGGAGTGACGAGTATATTCAATTATTTCGAGTATTGGTTGTTTGTCACACTGACAGCCGCTAGAGGTCACTGTAGGCTTGTGTACCTTCATCTGCCGCATCTGTATTACTGACAATTTAAAATGTAAACATTACCGGTAACAACCAGAGCTGCCATCAGCTTAACATCGAACGTGTCAGCGCTGACTCTTACCCGGGGAGGGGGAGGCGGCCCACGAGCTCTCCCTTCCAGCGTCGCGCGCTTGACACGCGTTCCCCAAACAAATGCGACCTGTTCTCCAGAGCAACTAATACACATTTTTTTCTTGTTCATTATGCATTTTTTGGCTTGTGTGACTAACATTCCGGAGCAACATATAACCCGGAAAAAACGGTACATGTATGGTGAAAAAATGTACTTCTACACAGTTACATTTTGCCCCACTTCAATGAGTTGGAGTAAAAAAGGTTGAACTTGTAAAGAAAAAAAAAGGGGAGAGAAAGATTTCATTAAATAAAAAAACTGAGCAAAATAATCAAGCAAATTATCAAAATGAATAAACTCAACATCAAAATGAGCATAAATCTACAAAAATACTTACAAAAAGCAACAAAATGAACGAAGAAATTAACAGAATGAGTAAAAAAATAACAAAAAGAATCCAGGAAATTAATGAAACTAAAACCAAGCAGTCAAGTAAATTGTAAAAAAATAACATAAGCACAAATCACCAAAATGAGGGGAAAAGAAGAAAGTAATCAAATAAATTAACAAAAATGGGCAATATAATCTAGAAACTGTTGAACAAAAAGTCAGCAATAGAAGCAGCAATATGAGTAAAAATGATGACAATAATAATTTAAAAAAAGGTTAACAAAAATGTACAGAAAAAAGAAGCATCAAAATTAGTAAAAATGAACAAAAGAGGAATCAGTCTTGGGGAAAAAACACATAAAATAATAAAAAAAATAAATTAACAGAATGAACAACAAAAATGAATGAAATCACCAGAAAAAGATGAAAACAATCATGGAAATGAATTAAAATGACCAAAGTACCTGTTTGAAGAGAGTATATTAGGTTGGAATAAATATGAATTTAGGAGGTGTCTTTTTTACTCTTAATCAAGTTCTCGTTTTACTGAGTTCTTATAATTGTAAAGTGTTAATCTACCCACTGCTGGTGACATGTAACAGTACAGTTGTAGATTAGTTATAAATTATATATTTTAGGTAACAGAAACACAGTCACTTCTTTATCATATTCCTTTTCTGCAGTAGAGACCTCCAAATCCTACACATTGCACCTTTAAATTCTAGCTCCTCCAAAGTATCGCTGTATATACAGTACAGAGGTATTAATTGAAATTACTAGGTGATTGTTATTTTTCTGTATTGCAGGTGGAGGATGAGACATTCCTTCATAATATCCCGTATATGGGTGATGAAGTCCTTGAACAGGACGAGGCCTTCCTAGAGGAACTCATTGACAATTACGACGGTGTCCATGGTGACAGAGGTGTGTGTCGTCTGCGCAGTTTCCATATTCAGTTCCATCCATCACTATTGCCAGCGGGGAAACAAAAATACTTAAGTGTACACAGATGTTCAATACCAAATGGTGAAAATACTGCATTAGATATACTGCATTAAAAACAAGTGTACTTGACGTATGAGAAGTAAATGCCATTATGCAGTTAAATAGTCCCTGTCAGAGTTTTACTATGAAACCTGATGTTGTGTAGAGTCACATTTTACTGTTGTACATATTTAAGTTTCAGCTCATTTGAAATAGTTTATATACTGCAGGTAGTTTAATGTACAGCAATGCATCATATTCTATAAGATCCTCCTGTGATTCTAGTATTGCTGTCCTATGAGAACCATTAAAAATCAATTTTCATGAGCTAAAAAATAGATTTAGCTTAAGGAGGATAATTTTCTTACTAGATAAGGGTATTAAGGGTGTTATTTATGTTTCGGTTTATCACAAACATGAAAATATAAACAAATTTAGAGATTTGTGGCTTTCATTAGAGAGGAGGGATATGAAAACAATGTCATCTGAGGTCACTAAAGCTTCGAGACAAATGTAGCATTGTGAAAACTAGTTATTGTCAGTTATTGTCTCTGAGATGTAGTGGAGTAGAAGTATTATGTGGCATGAAATGGAATTGTTCGAATCAAGTTACCCACAGCGATTCCACCAGTAACCATTTATACTGACTATTGTTCACTTCCCAGAGGGGGGATTTATCAGTGACGAGATCTTTAAAGAGCTGGTGGAGGCCTTGAGCCAGTACTCGGACCACGAGGAGGAGGAAGAAGAAGACGCAGCTGCCACAGAAGTGACTGGGAAGAAAGAGGAAGAGAGAATGATGAGGAGGAGCTCAGCAGAGGCTTCAGAAGAGACCAAAGCTGGAGCTGTGGCCTTCATCAGACGGAAGAGGAGGAGCACTGCAGAGGGTGAGAGTGTGCAAGTTTTAAGTTGCACATTTGTGCCTTCAGACTTTGTCCTGTGAAAGAACCAGAGGGCAGCTTGAACAAAGCTAGTACTGTTCTTCTCATTACACAGCACAGCTGCCACAAGGTCACCCCATACAGTAGCTCTGGCACTTGCATTGTTTACTTAAAGCTGTCCCTGTCCCATGGCTACTGTGAGTGAGGAAACCTGTTTGTCCATGACACTGATATGCCCAGCTCTAATTACACAACTTAATGACCCATCAGCTTTATGGAAAACCAAGGTGTTTACAGACTCTGCCAACACTTAGTGATAGTGAAAACGAACTGAATCTGGGTGCGCAGTGATATAAAAGCACAGGCATGGATGAGGGGTCTGTAAATGAAAAATACCCAAGAGATTTGTTAAATGTAAAACTGAGAATGGCATAATGTTTAAAGAAATGTAACACGTAACTTTAAGCTTCACATTTATACCATAAACTATTTACTGAGTAGTCAATATAAAGCAATTATTAATGCCTTATTCTGCATGACTTGCATGATTCTGCACATACTAATGGTTATTTTTTTGCACCTTATGGGGCTAATAAGTCGGTGTTTAGATTTATGTGTTTATTATTGCTTCTTTTGTTAATAGTGCTGTAGAAACACACCATATTTCTACAGCACTATTAAGGGAGAATGACCACCCTATAAGTTCATGCCAGCAAAAGTATTTTAAAGGAGACTAAGTGTGAAAAATAAGGTTTTATGCATTTCTGTATTGTTGAAATAGACTTTGGGCCCCTACAAATGATGTGAAATTATCAAAATCCGCATTCAAGGGAGAAAAACATACAGCTCTTTTTCAAATAACTGGATCCAAAACAAGCCATTTGGATTCCTGCATATCTGTGAGGTCACAAAGTCACACTCACAGTCCTGTAGGCCAGGAGTTGGCAATGTTTACAATCTAAAGAGTCAATACATTCAAATCTCTTTATTATTGTGGGGCTTTTTGTGTTTACTTGCTTATTTTTTCTCACTTTGCAGATTCTACTGTTATTTTTTGTTCATTTCTGCTTATTTGCTTTACTGTTTGTTATTTTTTTTTTAGATTATTTTTTTAAGTTGCTGATTATTTTGTTCAGTATTTTTGCAAAAAATTGTTTATTTTTTTAGTTTTGTTCAATGCTTGATTAATTTGCTTTTATTGTTGATACTGTTGTTCATTTTCTATTCATTTTCATTCAGCGTATTGATTAATTTAGTCATTTGTGGACATTTTTGGTCATTTTGTAGATTATTTTCTTCAGTTTTTTTCTTAATCTTGTTCATTGTTTGTGTTTTGTGCATTTTCATGTTTTGTTCCTTTACTTGACTATTTTGTTCAGTTTTACTGATTTAATTGCTATTTTTGTTAATTTTTTGACTGTTTTGTTCAATTTTGTTGATTTTATTGATAGTTTTTTTCTTTTTTGATGATTGTCTTGAATATTTTTGTTGATTTTATGGATTTTCTTTTCCAGTTTTATCTTAATTTTTGTGCTTTATTTGGTTAATCTTTTCTTCTTTTTGTTGATTTAGTGCTTATATTTGGTGGTTCTGTTGGGTTTACTCTCTGTATAGCCATGAAGTCTCGGCCTCGAATTGTGAAGTGCCTAGAGATAATTGGCGATTATGATTGGCGCTATACAAATAAAGATTGAATTGAATTGAATTGAATTTGCTCATTTGATAGCACTGAGCCAATATAGAAGGGCTAAAGAGCCACATGTGGCCCTGGAGACTGTGGCCCTGCAGACCCCTGCTCTAGACCCACCAGAATCACTAAAAACATTCTGACGTAATGGGCCAGGGACTCTACATGGTGGTATCTGTGGCACAGACAGGAAGAGGTTCTCATATACAGTACACATTCTAGTTCCATGTGAGAATGAAATTAACTTACTACAAAGGAGTACAATATCTCTTTTTTAAGATCGCAAGCAGAGGTGAGTGGTATTTAAGTACTTTTACTCAGTCACACGTACCTGAGTAGTTTGTTCAAAAATATGTACTACCGAGAGTGGTTGTTTTGCAAAGTACTCTTTACTCTTACTCAGTTACATTTGTGGTGACAAAAAGTGTACTTCTACTCAGTTAAATTGGGATACACGCCTTAGTGAGTAGGAGGTTTTTTTTTATCAGAATGAACAAAATAATGAAGCAAATGAACAAAAATCACCAGAGAAAGCAACAAGGTGAGCAAAAATTACCTAACACAATCAAATGAATTAATGAAAACATAATATTAAGCATCAGTGGACAAAAAATCAACCAAATACAGTAAGCAACAAAAATAGTCCAAATGCTGAAATAAATTCACAAAAATGAACAAAATAAGCAAACGTGGATTTTAAAACATTGCAAAAATAAACATTACAATATACAAAAAATAAAAAATTCAGGAAAATTAACAAAAATGAACGAAAAATCATATCTAAATACAGTGGTACCTCATCATACGAGTTTAATCCATTCCGACGTCACGCTTGTGACATGAAAAAGTCATGAGACGGGACCGGTTTTCTCATAGGAATGCATGTAGAACCACTTAATCCGTTCCAAGACCCACAAAAACTCCCATGTACAGTATGTAAACACACCCGTACATGCACATTTATTCATTATTATTATTTGAAAAGGAAGTTATGTTAATTATCTG
>JAQQAE010019551.1:0-10902 GCA_029823295.1 Pseudamia nigra | reverse complement strand
TGTCCACGGACACACGACCAAGTCATAAGCCAAGGTAAGAATACATTTTAAATCATTTTTAGAACTAATTTCATGCACTATGTTTCAGATAATTAACATAACTTCCTTTTCAAATAATAATGATGAATAAATGTGCAGGTAGGGGTGTGTAATGCATGCTCTACATGGGAGTTTGTCGTGGGTCCAGAACGGATTAATGGATTTACATGTAAAAGTCTCTTCGGAGAATGAGAAATTCGCATAGTGAGCGTGACGCCAGAACGGATTAAACTCGTTATGCGAGGTACCACTGTATACCAGAAATTAGCGATGTTCATTCAGGTTTTTTTGAGTGTTAGCCATACTCAAATGTGTAGTTGGGTTGCTTGGGGTTACTTTGACTTTCTGAGTTGGAATTTCAACTTTAGGGGGCGTTCCAGTTGAATTTTCTGACAAGTACAACTGTAATGAGGAATATCATGACATAGAGGTGCCCAAAGAGTATACAGACATGTCTTCATTAAGTTGGAAAGGAGTGAAAAAATTTTAAGATTTAAAAATTGCTGATTTTTACATATTAATTCTCTTCACAGCTTAAGAAACATATTTCAGTTCTTAATATCACTTTAATAAATTACCAGAATGACATAGTTTCTTTTTTGGTATTTTCACATTCTCTGTGTTTTATTTAACATGCCACAGAGATGTTAACCTAATGTTGGAATTCCATAGAGACTGCCTATGTCTTTGTCTGTGTGGGCATCTGTGCTTTTTGCAGAAGGTTTTTAATAACACATCAGCCATTGTGGCTGTGTGTTTTGACACAGGCTTTTCTGTTTGCTGATGTATCTGCCAGGCCTGCGTGGGCCTTGTTGTTGGTACCACCTTATACATAGATGACATATGGTGTTCAGACACTTGTTCTTGTTTCTCTATTTCTGACCCAAAGCTTCATATTAAGACTTAAAGAATTCTGTGGTCTGATTTTATTATATCATCATATAATGGATGGATGGATGGATGATATTCTGTAAAAAATGTTCCTATATTCAATGAGTCATTGTTTAATTTGTTAGGGTAAAGAACTAAGATGGATAAGTATGGTAGTATTTAACATATGCTAAGCAGTTGTTACAGCTTTCTTAATGAAAGCAAACAGAGAAAACACTACAGATTTTTTTTCAGTTGGAATCAAATTGATTTTACAGCCCTACATAAAAAGCTTAATTTAAATTTAAACTTTAAACTAATGTGGAAGAAAACTTTGTTGTAACCTCTGGAAACTCCGTTGTACAATACAGAGAATACATGGTGCAGAAATAACATTTTCAGAGACATATTTTTTACCTGTCAGACAGAGCTTGACCTCCCTCTAGCAGGACAGCGTCCTATTTAGTGTCTTTGTCCTCATAAGGAAGATTAGACCTCTGCAGTGCTCCTGTTTCTGTGATCCTCCACATTCCATCCTCCAGTATAATCCTAATCTCCAGGAACTTCATTTCATAAATGGATGAAAGGGGAGATTTTAAAGTATCCCGAAGCATCCTGTGCTGTCTTATTTTAACGCTTGAGGAGGTCAATCTCTCTCTTCAGCTGCTCAGTAGGAATCTGGAGATTTTTCTGCACAGTGGCTTTGATATCTCATAACGGGTTGGAGGTATTTAAAAAAAAGTACAGTAAATTTGTGAGAATAAGAGGCAGAAGCACTGTTATACAGCTGACAGAGACTGAAAGAGAAACAGGAGCAGAGGAGCTGTGTTTATTTAGCTTCTCTCCCTTTGTGCAATATTAAATTTTGAATTACGCTCTATTTCCCTTCCTCTCCTCGCATACTGTTCTCTCCTTCCTCTCCTCCCCCTCTCCTCTCTTCCCCTTCTGTTGCTGTACATTATATCTCTCCCTCCTCGCTCCACCACAGTTGAAGCCTGTCTTCCAACATTTATGAGTGGTTTTAACTGCTCCCGTGGAGGAGGTAGATGTTGTTTTGGTTTATTTTAGCTGCTCCAGATCCGTTCTGCAGTAGTGCGCCACACCACCAAACCAGAAGGAAAATGTTCAGCCACACTCAGAGAAAGATGAAGAGGTTCAATCCAAATAAGCCTAAGTGGTTCTGTGTAGTTTATTTCAGTCCAAACTTGAGACTTGAGCGTGAATCTTTTATAAGAATTCCCAAATGTAGGCTCACAGTGCTTGTAGCAATCAAGACATTAAAATGCATCATGATGCTTCTGTTTCATTAAAGCGAGAATTCTGAGGCAACTTTTGAAGCATTATTACCCCTCAGACCATCACAGAGCTTTATAGGCAGACGTGACAGTCATGAAATATGCACAGTCCAACCCATCTAAGATTAAGCTTTAATTATCAGCTGGCTTTGTATTTTAGAAGTAAAATGTGAATATATTGATTTACTTCATACCATCTAGGCCATTTCTGCAGCAATGTTTTATCTTGAATAAGATGCAGTTTTTGCCTTTTCATTGCTTTACAGGGACTTCATTTGAACACTTTGATGATTGGAACCAGGGATTCAAAATTCACCTTATTGGTCCACAATGTTGGAAATTTGTCTTGAGCTTCTACCTGAGCTGCTTTCACAACATACTAAACAGAAATAAATGACCAGAGAAGTTTGAGAAAAGCATGGGAAATGCAGTAAATTAAACTGTTGAGCAGTAAAAAAATGAAACACTGATGTTAAAAGATGAATTAAATGAAAAACAACTTAATACTGCCCCACAAAAAAAAGCAAAGGGACTTGCAGAAATTAAAGCAGGGTGATAGACAGTAGGTAGAGAAGGTTGGTGGTTCAATTCCTGGCTCCTATGTCTTCAAGTCCGAGTGTTCTCGAGCAAGACATGAGTGAATGGAAAAAATTGTAAGCACTTTGAGTGCTGTCAGGTAGACGAAAGGTGCTATATAACTGCAAGACCATTGTTTCGATCTTTTTGTCTTTTATACCTTTTTGTGTATTTTCATCATTTTTGGTTTTATGTCATTTTCATCTTTTTGTGTTTTAATCCTTTTACTTGGTGTTGCTGCTTTTACGTCTTACAACCACAAATAATCTAATTTGTTCATCTTTCATTGAGGACCAGACATCAGCCTTTAAAGTTGACAACACATAAAAAATATCAAGATTGACTGATATAACTGTTTTTGTTGTTTCTTTTAATTTCTACAGTACAACTGTCAAACACTAACAGACTCAAGAAAACACAGATGCTTCTAAATTATATATATTCAAAACCTAAACTGCATTAAACTAATTTCTGCTCTCAGGTGACAGTTGTGTAAACCAGCTGATGTGTCACACTGTCCCCTAGGTAACGTTGCTTAATAGCCTCAGGGCCTCAGCTGTCTGTAAGTTTATACCCAGAGGGCCTGGGGTGACATTGGACCTGGGTATGATGTCATCACTGGAGGCACCTCTGTCACTGAGCCCCGTCGCATGTTACCAGGGTCCATGCTGTTTTCCATGCAAGACAAGACTGAGAGCTATCTCATTACCAGGACATCCAGCTGTCCTTCACATGCTGCTTAGTGATTCACAGGGTGCAAGACTCTGACCCAAATCTATCAGGCACAGGTTAAATTTAAGTCCAGTACTTTACCTGATGTAGTATTACATTCAGGAAAAAAAAAACATTTGTTCCTGGGCCTTATAAAAGCACAAATTCTTTTTTTGCATTTGTTGCCCAATGCAGTTTAAGACATCCTCTAGGATTTAGGAATTACATTTTGAATTTTTCCAATTTTTTCAGTGTTGTTAACTTTGTTCTGACTTTGTTTAATATGCACAGCACAGCAGCATTGTGGCTACAGTCTGATCACATTAAAATGATGAGAATATCTGTAAAGGCAATGAAACACATGATAGATGTGAAAGTAGCACTCACTGGTTAGAATATCAAAAATTATGAGGAGAGACCTCAGTGAGGAACAAAACAGTTTCATAAATGGGATTTCATACATAATTATCACCTAAAACTTTACACATGTTCTCTACAGTAAATAGTGTCAATGTAATTTGTCAGACGGTGTCTGATGTTTGATCTCCTCCGTAACTCAAGATCTCATTTAGCTGGCAAATGGAAAGTGTCCTGCCACTCTGCTCCTGCTGTCTGTGTGCTTTTAACGTTCCATGCTTTACTTTCTCCATGTCCACATATAGAATACATCACAAAACTGCAGAGTAAACACTGAGCCTCATGCAAGGCTCAAATTTGTTCTTGTAGAGGCCTCACAGTTTGTTGCATTCACAATTTTTTTTCTAATTTGAATTTTTTTCAGGTTCAAACATAATTTACAAGCGCTCTTGTAGCAATCAGAGGTAATTAGTTTGCTGTAACTGTAATCTATGTTTCATCACTTCAACTTAATTTTGATTATGAAAACCTTTTCCACTCATAATTAGTGGAAAAGGTTTTTTTTTGTTCTGCTTGAATTGTGGCATCGTTTACACGTATGATTATTGTCAGCTTAAAAAAAATAATTCTACATGCTAAGAAAGTTGCAGTGTTTTGTAAAAATAATAAAATGTACATCTTATGCAACATATTGCACCATAATGGCCACTATGTCAACAAATTTAACCTCAGTCTTCAGGAATAAAGTAGTGAAAGAGGTCAAATTCAAGTCTGTTCATGCTGAGCAGCAGAGACTTTTCAGCTCTGAGCAGTGTTGTGGAAAGACAAAGTTGTGATGTCACCTATACAGCATTCAGGTTGTAGACTATAATTAAGTACAACCCCATCAATTTCAAAAGGAGCTAATATTTACCATGAAATGGTAAAATGCCTCTGCTTCAACAGCTGATATGTTGTTTATATTATAATGGGAATAATATATGGTTTTAGAGATTTGCGAAACATTGCATTCTGTTTTGATTTAAGTATGTTTTACATGGTCTTTTCTTGGAATTGGCTTTTTGTTTTCAGGTCTTCTGTAGTTTTATTACAAGCTTATCTTTTAAAGGTCCCATCTCATAACACTTAAGTGTATACTGTACCACTTAAGTACAGTACACTGTCTTATTGATATCTGTAGGGGTGTTGACAAAATAGCGTGTTAGTTTTATTTTTCCTTGGTTTTCCAAAGGCCTCTATATCATATACACTGTTTTCACTTAGTGGTATTGCTGGGATCAAGGCTACTGCAAACACACAATAATGCAATTTTAATGGACAATTTTCTCATTTTGGTCAGTTGTTCATGGAAGTGTCACTAGTAGTAGTTTGAATTTGATTGGTTGGAACATGTGAAGTTTAAAATTTAGAATTAAACTGGCTCACTGGGGAGGGATTTATGCATTTCAGTTTGACTATGTTTGTTTATGACTTCTGATGTCACAAATCACAAAAATTCAAAATGACTTGCTTTTTCTCAGAACTGGGACAGAAATGAGCATGTTCAAATTTTCACAGCCTTTATTTTACACCACAGAGTTTATATAAACCTCAAAACCCAATTAAGGTCAATTTTTGCGGTATAGGACCTTTAAATTGACAAATGTATTGGTGCAAGTGTTGGTACTGTATAATTCAAATTGGATTAGAAAATCTGGCCGTCACCACTGAATGTAATGCAATGATTTTTTTTCTGAAGTGGCTATTTATTCATAATTTTTCTGCAGTTATGAGTGTATGCTGGATCCAACATAAAACATTTACACGAGAATCTCGTACTAAAAGAATAAGGTAAATTGGTATAAGCATAGGAAAATGTTTTTGCATGAGGTCCATTGTTACTGTTTATACCTTAGTATGACAGGAAAATACTTATAATTTCAAGGTCCCTGCAAAAGCACCGCATAGTTTGAACAGTGACAAGGTAATGCTGTGTTACCGTGGCAACTGAGTTTAGATGATGTGAAAGAGAATAGAGGAGGCTCATGGAGAAGTTTGTGGTACACATCAAATCCCATCATGTAGTCTGCATTACCTCATCCTCTTACACACATCCCTTATGCTCCTCTCAGGCACAACCATGTAGCACAGCTTACTGACACACAGGATGTCATTGTCTCAAACACATACCCCCCACAAACACACGCACACTGTAGTTGTGGATAAGCGGAAACAAAGTGTAGAAGAGTGAAGTCATGCTGAAAGTATGACGGGAGTAAAAAGAGGGAGGAGGAGGAAACGGAGGACACCAGGAACCAAAATCTGGATAGGTATAAATCATTTCTCAGCTCCCAGTGGACACTTATTTACTTGTTTTTACTTATTTGTATCATAGTTTTCCTTTCCTTTCCTCTCTGTTTACATCTCTTCACATCTGACTTCTTCTACTCTGTCTCCCCGTTTTCTGTCCCCAGAGTCTATTTCTCTAGTGATAAATTCTGCATCAGTAAGACAAAATCATTATTTTGACTTGGAGGGGTGAATGGGTAATGGGTAGGCTGATTTTCTAGTGTATGCTATCTGTATCAATTTCTAGTGACACACACACGCACACAACAGCATGGCCTGTGGGAAAGTATGATATGCAGTGACATTGTTTTTGGTGATAGGGGCTATTAATTCGACAGAGTGACAGGTAAGACTCAGGGGGATAGATAAAGGGATTAGAGCAAAGGGGAAAGAGGTGATGAAAACACATTATCAGTTTGAATATTTCAGTGGAGCGTCTACATATTACACTGAAGCGTGACTCCTTAGATGGATAGCATTGCTTTGTACTGACCACTCATCTGGGCCTCGGTCCAAGGCTGATTATATTCAGAATTTGGAGAGAAAATGAAGGACACTTGGCTTTTGATGTCACATCCGCATCAGTGTGACAGGAATAGAATAGACTCTGCTTTGGATCAGTTACACATCGTATGCCCACTTATTCTCCAGGAGGACGCACAGACAGATGGTATTGATCTGAAGCATGTGCATGCTCATACGAGCAGTACAAGAGACAACAGGTTAGTTTCAGTGTAATTTTAAGGTGCTTTTAGGTGTTTAACTCTTTATGATAATGTTAGTTAATATTTACTGCAGTAACACGCATTCAGTAAATAACAATGTCTTGTAATTGTTTACCAGTGAGATTAATGTCAGCTAAGGTATTGATTTGTACATTATTTACATAAATTCTTAAGTCAATGCTCAATACTGCATCAAACATAATTAATGAACCCTTTTAGACCCAGACAGAAGGTTTTATGGTATGCATTGCTTATCTCATTTTGTTTTTCAAACATATTCTTGCAGTTTGTGTCATAAAGTTGAATAGTTAAAGTGCCACCTTTCCTGCTTTGACAATGCAGTGGGTGGTCATTGAGGGTTAAAGCTCCAATGTGTAAGATTTACATGGATTTAGTCTAGTTACAGAAATATATCACATTCATGAACTGAGTCTGAATTGAGGTAAAAAGGAGTCAAACTGAATCAATGCATCATCACCTCAAAATATCTATATGTATTTTCATTACCTTAAAATTTGACATTTATTTCTGTCATGTCACCATGTTTCTGCAGTAGCTCAGGAAAGACTCTTCTCTTTTTTCTGTTTTACAGGCAATATTATACCCAGCATCAAGGCAAAGTATACAGTACTACAATGCTTGAGTGTAGAGATAATATCCCCTTGATCCAAAAAAACTCCAGAGCAAATAGAATAAAAACTTTAGAAGGGATGTCTGTCGCGTCCATTGTAGGTGAGAGTGGTACAATCTGGAACATTGCGTCTCCATGTCACTAGATACTGCATGGTGAACCTGTTTAACATTTATTCTACTGTTTTACTGTATATGGTTGTATGTTTTTGACAGTTGACAATGATAGATATGAAGATTTTTACATAAAGGGAGAGGTAAATGCATATTAATAGATATAAACTGACAGATAATGTGAAATAGTGGATGTTAAAATTGGTTTCACAATGCTTGAGATCTGTTATCTTGCTAATTGGATGCCCTTTTCTAAGCTTCATGGAGTGTCCAAGACTATTGGACACTTGAAGACCATTATCAACAATTTTCTATGATTACTCGGTGAATACAGTACTATTTTCTGTCAGAAATGTATGCTTATGGCAGCTCATGTTGAACGGTACAGGGCTTGTTGTGAATGTGATGTTGAATCAGTGTCACTGGCGTGTGCTGAACTGGAGTGGTGTTATTTGTGGTGCAGAGGATTATCCAGATTTATCTCAGCCAATGTCCTTTGAAATTAGGCTGATACCAAGTATTTGGACACCTCATCCGGACAAAATTCTGTGTAGCTACATATTACAGTAAACCTGGTGTACTGTGCCTGCAGGCATGTCAACACACTGTTCTGCATGCATGATGAATAACGTGAGCGAGCTCAAGGTCACCTCAGCATTGTATATTTTCTAACTCATTCATAAGCTGGAATAAAATCTGCATAGCAAACAACATTATTATTCATAGGGCCTTCATATTACAAGCCAGTGCTTGTACAGAGGTGAAGGGTCAAATACACATTGCCCTGGGAGCAGATGATGTGCACAAATAGATTATGTACTGTATAATAAAAGCATACTGCATTTAAACACACATGACAGCAGCTTCCTGTACTTAAATGCTATACTACAGTAAATATTCAAGATGCCTTTTACAAACTTACAACCCCAATTCCAAAAAAGTTGGGATGTAACTAAAATGTAAATAAAAACAGAATGCACAATTTTTAGATTGATAGAAGTTTGCCACAGATTGATGAACCACTGACCATCTTTACATCTGAGAGGCTCCTTTTATACCCAGTCGTGTTACTGACCTGTTGCTAGTTAACTTACTTACTTCTCAAATGCCCCTATAGTTGTGTTTGATTTGTGCCATTTACATTTCCAGCCTTTTGTTGCCCCTGTTCCAACTCTTTTGAGATGCTGCCATCAAATTCAAAAGGAGCTAATATTTTCCATGAAATGGTAAAATGTCTTAGTTTCAATGGGTGGTTTATGTTCTATTGGGAATAAAACATGGGTTTATGAAATTTGCATTGCATTCTGTTTTTATTTACTTTTTTGGAATTGGGGTTGTATAATTGGGACCCAAAATGGGTCTTGGACCTTTTTCTGATTTAACCACCTATTTGGTCATTCTTTTGTACATTTTCTGACCATTTGTTGATTATTATGTACATTTTTCCTTTATTTGTGTATTTTGTTCATTTGTTAACTATTTGTTAGTTGTGTTGATTATTCTGTTTGGATCATTTTTTTTCCCTTTCACTCATTCATTTCATAATTGTTTATTTTGGATTACTTTCTTTATTTTCTTATTCTTTTTGTTCCATTTTCTGATTGGTCCTACTTATTCATTTTCTTGATTTTTTTCTTTTTTTTTAGTTTTGTTTATTTTGTTAAATTAAATTTAACAGTAAATAAAATGAACAAAATGAGTTCAGATTTCAGTCTCAGACACATTATCTTTCATATTTAAATAGTAAAAAGTGCACAAAGCAATGGTGTGGATTTATTTATAGCAAAAAAAAAAAAAAACAGATGTTTATGGCAATTCATTGTAATTTTTCTAAGTTTGGGTCCCAAAGAGATGCCACATTCATCTCTGCTGAAAACCTTGGGAAACTTTGGGTTATATGCTGTATTTTGAAATTCCCCCAGTGGAAAACCCTCTGGTAATGTTTTGGACTTTCGATCCCTGTCTCTCAAAATCACTATAATTTACATCAGAACAGATATTGATTACAGTCTTAAACTAGCCAGATGCTTTGGACATTTTGCCAACATGCTGTCATTACAGTTTGTGCTGAACTCCAAGTCTCATTTAACACTATGTGTAGGGATCAGGCTACACTCCAAACCCATACATACAGTACACTGTGTCACGGTGCTGTGGCTTCATGCCAAACCTAACAACCCAGCAGGGATGAAAACAGCCACTGAGAGAGTCACTGGATGGTTAGTAGAACCAGCCAGTGACTCTCTCAGTTGAGTATTAAAAATGAAACAACCTTTTTTATGGGAACCTATCCAATCAGTGTGATGACTCGATCGATGCTGCAGGCAACAGACGAGATGTTGGTTTTCAGTGTGTTACCTCCAGTTTGCCAACTTCTCTAGTCACTGCACTGTTACAGCTACATTCTAAGCATAATGCTACGACAACTGTATCGTGGCCTCCCTCCAAACCAAATGTTTTCACCACAGTATTAGAGCTCCAAGCCAAATCCTCACAGCCTTCACACTCTGTCACTTTCCCTGTCACTCTTTTGATTAGAAGTTATATGGTCACTTAATCTATTTTGTTTGGGACCACAGTAAGGTGCATAAACGCGCATACACACAGAGTGCAATCGGATAGGATGTGTTTATGTGTGCTTATAAAGGAGTAAATGTACGCCTGTTTGTGTGTTCCAGTGTGTGCATCGTGTCAGATGAAGCAGTCTGCTGGGCGCGTGGGGGCCTGAAGGCACCATATGGTCTTTGTATCACTCATAGACCTCCCTGTTCTCCTCTCTCGCCTCTCCTCCTTCATCCTTTTCTCACAGTCTTTTCTCTCTCACGATGCCTCTTTGATCTCCATCTCTCTGCTCCCCACTGTTTCCATCTTTTCCCACTTCAACTGTCTTTTTCTTTTGGTTCGTTGCAGACTTTTTTTTCTCCGACTCTACTCTACACTGTTTGTGCTTTTGTTGTTCAAAATTATGCCCTTTCTTTAATGCCGTCATTTTGTACTATATTTTCTATCAGCGTCTTTCTTTGGGCTTGTTCATTTGAACCACACCTGGTGGTATTTGCCTTAAATCTGCAGGAAAGCTGAATAAACACAATTTGTGATGGAAACATTGGGATGTCTGTGAAGATTCTCCAGGTCATGGTATCCAAGGCGTGTGGTTTTCCTTCTGTTGACTGGACTGGAAATTTGGTTTGAAGACCTTCTTCAGAACTGAAGAAGCTTCCTGGATAGGTAGCAAAATGTCTTCAAACCAAATTTCC
>JAQQAE010019550.1:0-10902 GCA_029823295.1 Pseudamia nigra | reverse complement strand
CCCCCCCCCCCCGCCACTGTCATTTATAAACATACCTTGTCAACTGATATACGTATCAGCATCAACATTGTCTGTCAGTTGCATGATAATCATGCATACAAGCTATTCAAATTGATGTTTTTATTTCAAACATAAATGTGGAAATGAAAATGAGTGATTTCCTACCGGTGCCACTGCCATGAATAACCATACCATTTATCTAACATAAAACACTGAGCTATTAAAATAATGAACACATTCATGTTTTCAGCTGTTACAATTTTGTTTGAATGGCACACATATCAACCACAGGCTTGACCTATATTTGCTTTTCAGCTGCATGAGTGAGAAAAATCTGATTTAATTGAAAAACACTGGAGGGGGGAAAATATATTCAAAATTGTCTAATCAACCCAAATTTTCACGATCCTCCTGCAGTAACCCCACGGCCCCCCCGGGAGTCGTGGACCGCCTGTTGACGACCTCTGCTTTACAATGTTTATTTAGAGAATATGTTACTGTAGGTAGACAGATTCATTGTAAAGTATTCAGATGACACAGTTTCAATATCTTTGCTGAGTTACTCATACGATATGAATGAAATTAAAGCAGTATTGCTACTTGTTCCTTCCTCCACTACTGTCGGCTGCAGGTGCTGCCGTGTGACTGCCTGCCAAAAACGCTGATATAAGTCAGTCTGTGGAAAGGATCATGTCCAATATGCTGCACGAAAACATACTTGCTTGTTTAAGCTTTATACTGTGTACAGATGTTCCTGTAGTAAGTTGCAAGTAAGAGTTGATTTAAACATTTTCGCATTGTTTTGGAGCTAAACACTGTTGCATATCCTTTTTTTTTTTTTTTTTTTTTTGGATGTCAGCTTAATAAATACTAGAATTCACAAAAAAAAAATGGCTTGACTTTAAAGCTAGTTCGTGTTTTTGTGCTGGTGTTGAATGTTGTCCAGGTGGTTTCTGGTGCTGCAGTGCAGTTGACACATGCTTCGGTGTGGAGTCCACTATGTGATCAGAATCAGAATCAGAAATACTTTATTAATCCCAGAGGAAATTGTTTGGTCACAGTTGCTCCGTGCTTGACTTTTAGAATACAGGCTAAAAGTCAAGTAAGGGAAGAAATACCAAAATATTATATTACAAGATAGAATATTGAAATGTAAAAACGGAAAATGGAAATTCCGTTTTAAAACAAAATAGTGAGTATTGAAACAAGTAGAGTGTACAGTATGCACCGGAAAAACGTTATAAACATGATAACTTGCATATGTAAAAAACAGTTAAGCTTTGTAATGGATGTCCAAATATTAAATGTGCAAAATATTGGTGTTTGTAGTTACATTGTTAAATGGAAGAATTGATTTCCTGTGTGGTTCAGTGGTGCATGTAGGTGGCATCAGTCTGTCACCGAACGCACTCATGTGACTGACCAGCAGGTCATGGAGGCCTGAGGGTTATTACCCTCATCTCGGACAACATTTGTCTCTGCCACCACCATCAGCGAGTCCAGCTCCATCCCCACAATGCTACTGGCCTTTAGGATCAGTTTGTGGAGTCTGTTGTTGTCCACCAGCCTCAGCCTGCCGAGGGCTGGAGGACAACTCCCCAGATTCCTCAGCTGTGCTGGATTCAACAGAAATGTTTGTGTTAAGGAAGTCACTAGGGAGTGAACTCCTTAAATTCCTTGGGCCTTTGTTCAGTAGGAGAAAGTTCAATGTCATCCAGGCCTTTATGTCTTTAAGACAACCATCGTTGAATTAGTTTTTAAATCATCAGGTTTCATGGAGAGGTACAGCTGTGTATTGGTCGTAATTCTGAGCCCTGTGCAGCGCCACGACTAACGTTAGACTGTGTGGATTTAAACCACTTTAGCACAGTACCTTTAATCCCAGTAGAAGTGGGGTGTCCAATCATTGCCACAAAGGGCCGAAGCACTGCACATTTTCTTTCCAACAGTCCCTTCGGCAGGTAATTTCACTGATTTTTTTTTTTCCCACTGATTGCACTTCAGTGAAATCACCTGCTTTAGTGAGCGGCTGGAAAGAAAACCTGCAGTGTCTCGGCCCTTTGTGGCAATGATTGGACGCCCCTACAGTGGAGTGTTCTAATTTGTGTAGCGGAATGTTACAATCGATGGTGTCGAATGCGGCACTAAGCTCCAGAAGTACTAAGATTAGTCCATTATGTGAAGCTGACAGAAGATCATTAATAACTTTCACCAGTGCAGCTTCAGTGCTCTGATGTTCTCTAAAGCCTGGCTGAAATTCTTCAAACAGATTCTTTCGATTTAAATGCTGACATAGCTGCTTCACAACAATTTTTTTTCAAGGATTTCACTCAAGCCTTCTCTCCTGTGAGGGAGCTTTCTTCATTATATCATAAAAATCCATTTTACTCATTTGGCTTAGACGGTCAAAGAAACCACTTGGGGTAGGAGAAGGCAATTCTAGGTCCGGAGGGCTGATGTTCCTGTATGTTTTCAACTGTTTCTGCCCTACCCACTGTTGAATACCTGGATTAGATGCGTTCAGCCAATCAGAAGCTGGAAGACACAGTGGGTGGGGCAGAGACAAACAGGACTCCGGCCCTCGTTGCCTCCCCCTGACCTAGGGTGTACTCACACTAGTCAATCCACACCATGTTTAGGCATGTTTCACACCCGGTTGGAAGAGCTGGGCTTTGGCATGGAACTGTTGCTCATGCAAAAGCAAGTAAACACAACATAGACCTAATAATTATAGCTCATCTCCTGAAACTTACAATTACTGCACCATCTTGCACAATGGAGAAATCCAGTCAAGTCTGCATGTGACCAAAAATGATTAAAACATAAGCCACAAAGTCAATGAAGCTGCATATGTGGTTACTACCACATAATGTTGTGTACGTTCCCCTTTTGATTCCAGAACAACTCTAACCCAAGACATGAGCTGGACCAGACCACAGACTACACTGTACCTCTGAAAGGTAGTCTGTGGTAGTCTTCAAATCCTGTCAGCTGTGAGCTTGGGCCTTCATGGATCTAACCTAGTTTTTCCAAATGCTGTTGCCAGATTTACATAGACATACTCAGTTGGATTGAAATCTGGTTGTTCACCCCTAGAACACTTTTGTTGGGCTACTATCCACTGCCCCGCCCATTCGAACACCCAACAAGGTCTTTAGGTTTGGATGCAACGACCCAGTCGTGTAGCATCACAATACGACCTTGTCAAAGTTGCATAGATCCTCACTTAGTTTAGCCAAGTTGCTGTTTTGATTGGAACAACTTCTCTCGCTGGTTTTTTTCATGCACTGCCACCTGAGGGATCAAAGGTCACGGGCATTCAGTGTTCATTTTTGGCCTTGCCACTTACTTGGAAGAATTTCTCCAGATTCTCTGTCTCTTTTGATGATATTATGGACTATATATATTCCACACATGTGGACTATATGTGGAATCTTCCAAACAGGTGTCTTTTATTGCCCCGTCCTAACTCTTCTGGAACGTGTTGCAGGCATCAAATTCAAAATTAGTGAATATATGCAACAATCAGTTTGAACTTTAAATATCTTGTCTTTGTCGTGTATTCAGCTGAATATGGGGTGAAAAGCATTCGCAAATCATTGTGTTCTGTTTTTATATATGTTCTACACCATTTCAATGGATATTAATAAGAGAACAGGACTCAGATTGTTTTCTTTTTATAAAAACAGCATTTCAGACGTACAATTTCCACATTTTGACCCCTGACAGGAGCAAATGTCTTACCAAATGGAACATTTCTTGTCCCCGAAGCATGACTAGTGATCCACTGAGGAGTCTGAAAATATATTTACGGCAACAAGTTGCAAGCAATGCCTTCATAAATATGGATTATCCCTCCAAATTACCGCATAAATTGCAATTAGCGCTAGCTGTGCTGCCAGAGAAGAGTGGATCCAAACAGGAAAAGCACTTAGAAATACTGGCAAAATGCTAAAATTCTGGCAGTGCTAATGGATTCTTACCCCCTTTTTTAAATGTTTATGTTATCAATTCAAAAATGATTGCAGCTTTTTATGTACAGGAGACATGACAGCGTTTCTTTAGTCTGATGAATGGTGCAGTTAAACTGATTTGGTGTCAACTGAATTAAAACCTGCTTTTAAAAGTCACGCCACACAGTCAAATATGATTTTCCCTATTGAGGAGGAAAGTTTCTGTGTTTTTGAAAGAAACTTCAGAATTAATTAAAAATCACACCAGGAGATGTCAGGGGATTTACTTCAAGGCTCAGAAAGGCAGTCTTTTTTCTGGTGAGGTATCCTTCAGTGAGGACAAGCCTGTGTTCATAATTCCATTTTTCATCAAAGTGTGTTTTAATCTCGACATTCTCAGTGCGCTGCAGACATATCTTAACAGGGAATCCACTGTCCTTATCATTTATTTTATTCCCTGTCGGTCTTGCCTAAGCAATTTTAAACTTGAAAAATTATAGATTTCCTCCAACAAATTGCCAGAAAAGACTGCTTACTGTGCCTAGGTTTGTCAAATGTTCATAAATTTATGGGTTTGCTGTTGAAGCCTTTCCCATCAACAGAATCCAATGCATTTAAAGTATTTCAGCAGCATCACTCGAAGAATAATATACTGTACTGTTATGGAAAAAAAATAGTAGCAAGTCATCAACATCATCCTGCGTTTGGGTCAAGTTAAACAAAGTAAGGAGCAGTGTTCAGCCTTGCCAAGTTATTATGCAGAGGAAAATTCAGCTACTGGTCAGAACTAATACTGATCCCTTTGAAGTCGGAGTGTGTGTGGCCTGCAGAGCTGCTTCTTCGGGCCAGGCCTCCAAGCACCTCGTCTGCCAGGCAGGAAATTATGGCGGACTGACAATAAAGATATGCTGAAACCTCAGAGGACACAAGGGAATGAAAACGGGTCGATTGCTTTCTTCCTCATGAAATCACCCAAACCAAAAAGGCCATAGTTTCTGGACTTACTGTTTTTTTACTTCAGACACCACCACCAGGAAAGAAGACATAAAAAACACAGGTTGAGATATAAAATCTTTATAGTCTGACTACCTATTTAGAGGAGTATTTTCTGGAGGCAAAGTTTATTCGCAAACCGATGAAATTGCCTGAGAGGCCACCATCCAGAATTCCACTGCTGTTACAAGAACACAGGAAATCAATGAGTCATTTTGCCATGAACTGCAGATGAACTTACACTTCACTTGTTTATGGATTATAATTAGGGCCAAATAGTCTCATGAATTTATGTAAAGCTCTCATACTCTGTGTATATCACACACAGGGCTGGGGGATACAGCCAGTGCATCCTGGGAAGAGAGGTCTGTGCTCTCCTGCCAAACCATCGCATGATGTGAAGTAGGCATAGTTATCTCTGCACTGTGTCTCATCTTTTAGTCCCTTTTCAGACACACTGCAGTTTCCCACCGGATGCCACCGTGAGTGACACTAGAAACTCATTTCATATTCCCCCGCTTCACAGTGACATGTCAGAAGCTGACGAGATGTAGAAGCCACGCTATGAGAGGCAAGTTTGCCCATTTGAATAATGTGCACCTCGGAGAACACACATTCTCTTCTCCACTCTTTGATGTGTTTGCTGTGAAAAGATGACTCCTGACAGTGTCAGATTAAACCCAGACTCCCTGAAAGTGGTGAAGAACAGTGGGAGGAAAAAACTAACACCACTGGAGTTGTAATTTCCCTCTTTCTCAAAAGAAAAAAGCTAAACCACAATAGTGGCAGTAAATGATGTTTCAGTCACAGTCTGATGTTTCATTTGACACCCTTGGAGAAAATCACATGTCACTCTTTGAGATTGGAATTAGTGGCTGTTTATTTGGTTCCGTACGGCGTCAGTGTGTCGTGTTACACAAACCAATATCTGCATAGCTGCATCAGCAAATGGGGAATCGGCGCGAAATCAATCGCAGCGCCGTGTTGTGACGGCAGCAGTGACAGCGTCTATAGGGAGCTTCAACTGCCTGTATGTTTCCTTCACACTGGGTCTTTTAAAAACACAGTATACAATCTCCATCTCTTTTCCTGTCACCTCTCATAAAAGCTTGTCTTTTAAAATTCAAATTATCCTCCCGGGTGCTGAAATTAGCATCTTGAAATATTCACGGATGGGTTCAGAACTTGTATTGTTCGCCTCCGAGGAGTTGAACAGGTATACTATCGACACAGCCTATGTGTGTAAATTTTTCATGGGCACAGTGCAGCAGAACTCAGATCAGTGGAACCTTAACATTACACACACATCAGACACATTCATTTTCTTTCTTTGGCATCAAACTGATATTTTACCACAACATATTTGTCCGGCACATCTCTGTTCACTCAGCAGGAGGTTTAATATAGGGTTTAGTCACATTTCAACACGTAAGGACCCTCATCATGCTATTTTCTGATGTCCAGAGTAGGCACTATTTTCCAAACTACAGGGGAAGCATAATTTCACAATGTGAGGGGTGGTCAGACAGGTGGAGAGACTATGCTACATTTAAGGTTTGCGTAAAAATAACATAAAAACAGCTTGGATCGGGGTATGGAAAAGGGTCAAGGGATGGACTAAAATAAGAAAGACAAAAATAAGGCATAAAATGGGACATGAAACCTGGTCTCCACTGTAAAATCCACAAATTTGTGTCCCCATCACCACCGCAACCAACTCCTGCTCGGGATTTTTGCTGTTTACCAGTGCTCCCTCTAATTATTTTCTTTCTTTGTCTTTCTCTTACACTGATTTTTATTTTGTACCATCATAGTGTTATTCGTGACACCAGCTTTTAATTCAACATACTGAATCACAGACCAATAATTCTATCAGCGTTGACTCTTTTAGCAGCCGCTGACGAAATTAAACCAAATTCTTTATCATGATACAACTGATAAAAAGGGGAAGAGGCGAGCTGTCACAACATGTGGGAACATCAAGTTAATTCATCTAATTTCTAAATATATTCAATTTTATCTGCACTGATAACTTATTTACTTATTTCTGTTTATATATTTTTAATCTGTGTTTGCAATAAAGGAAACAGCTCCAACATTAAGTGCTGAGTCATTTTTTTTGCCTTTCCCACACATTAACCTTAATTGACTTTTCTTGATTTTTACCGGAAGATGAGAATCAGGAAGTGAAATGTTCTAACTATCCACTTGAGTGAAGCAAGTATGGACATACTATAAGAAAGGTGCTAAAATTGGAAGCGGATTCCCCAGGTAGGGAATCCAGTAGACAGGACACCTGCACCTGCAAAAATGAATCTTTATGTGATCAGTTTTTAATGACATGGAGGTTTGAAATGTTTTAAATTTCCAAAAAATAGGTTTTAAAATCTGTGACTTTACCAGCATCGTCCAGTCTGGTACAAGCATAAATGGGCCTTTAGATGCCCAAGTCACTTCCTGTATCCAGATTTACAGCTGATCCTGCTTGGTGATTGGCACCATCCCTCTGACTTTGTCCATTGAAAAGACGACTCTACCCACTCAGGAGACTGAAAGCGTGTGCAATTTCTTATCTATAGACAAGCCTGCACTCAATTATCTTCCTAAATAGTTCTTCATCACAACATGTGAGAATTTAAATCAATTCATCCTCATCTTGTCGCTTCCTTTTATCCACCACCACCTACTGAACCCACACATTGCACGTATATTATCTTATTTATAATGTATTAACATGTTTATAGAGTTACTGATGAGAGGAAATAAAGTCAAGAAGATGGCTGTGTTAACTCCAATTATTGGGACAAGTTGAATAAAGAAATAAAACACATTTAGTTAGGTGATGCAGACACGGCAGTACAAATTCCAGGGATGTAGAAATTGACATTTATAAAAAAGCAGGGTTAGAGAATAAAGGTCTGGGAAGAACTGGTTTAGATACAGAACCACCCAGACTTAAGACCAGGTGCGGAGATGTAGGTCAGGTCACCTTGCCAACAACAGCTGGCACTATGCAAAAGATGATCCTTTTATCTAGCGTAGTGTATCAGAGTGAGCATGAACCGACAACCCTGCTGCCATCTCTGTGTTCAAAGACAAGTCCTCAGTATTTTTCTTTTGTTCTTTGATTTTTTTGCTTTGCAATTTTAATGACTCGAGTGCTCATCATCTTCTATGCTGCCTCTAAACTCCATCATCTGTGACACACACCGCATCATTACTAGTGCACTTAACATATGGCTCTTAACTGGCAGCACATGGAGTAAAAAAAAAAAAAAAATTCAATAATTCAATGAACTATTTTAATTGAAGCAACTGTGACCCCATCCTAATGTTTTACCTGCACATGTTCTGAAAAATAAAAAAACTAAACATGAACAACATAATGGAGAAAATGAACAAAATAAACCACAAAATTACCAAAAACCCCATAAAATGAACAAAAGTGAACAAAAAATAAACCACAAAATGAACCCAAAAAAATAAACAACAAAATTCAAAAAAACTTCTTAAGTATTCACATCATTACATGGAATTTATTGAAACCTAATACACTGTCAGCATGTTAAGTAATTTGTTCATTTTTACTAATTTTGTTGCTTATTTTATTTTTGTAATCATTTTTTTGTGAACTTTTTTGCTCATTTTGGTGCATATTGTCACTCATTGTGTTGATTTTTTTGTTCAGTTTTGGGATTATGTTGTTCATTGTTAATTTACCTGATTTTTTTTCCTTCCTTTTAGCACATTTTGTCACTTATTTTGTTCACTTATACTGATCAATTTTGCCAGCCTTGTTCATTTTGTTGCTATTTTTGTACATTATTGCCTCATATTGTTGCTCAGTTTAATCCTTTTGATAATTTGCTTGATAATTTTGCTTATTTCTTTTATTCAACTGATTCTGCACTTGTTTTGATTTCAACCTTTACTCCTACCCATTGACGTGGAACAAGCAGAAGAAAATGTTTTCATCCCAAATGTAACTGAGTAAACTAACAGCCTTGAAAGTTGATACAAGGCAGGATTGAGTCAGACTTTGATGTTGCTTTTGCCACATTCTGACAACACCAGGGATCTGCAACTTGTGGCTCCAGGGCCACATGTGGCTCTTTAGCCAGAAAAATGGCAGAAAAAACAGAAATGAAAACAGTCAATAACAAGAAAAGTAAAAGTACAAGCAGAACAGAAGTTACATCTGTCAAGATTAAACATGTTTGAAAAGGAGGAAGAAGTTAAAAACTTATTTAATCTTATCCCTGTTTTCCTTTATATTACTTGTCTATCATGAATGCAATATATTCCTTTGTCCGTATGTAAACATATCTACATACATACATCTACATATTACACAAACAATACATATTAAATAACAACTACTGCATCACAGCACTTATGTCATACAATACTGTCTTATATTTATCTACACACAGAAATTATTCATTTAACATTTGTACAGCTTACAGTAATATATACACTAAATACATAATATTCCACATTGCAACCATTATATACGTGCATATAAAATATTACGTGCATCATACGCTAATCTACCTAATATACACACATACAATATTTAACCTGATCTGTGTTTTGCCTCCTCTTCACATTACTACGGAGTAAACTTTTCCTTATTTTATATACAAATTGTGCTGTTTGAAATTCCACCATGTCATAGAGCTTTATTATTTTTGATTTTAGAAAAAAGCTGAACCAAATAATCCAAAGAAAATAATAAGAAAATAAATAATACAAAATATTCCACAAAGTGAACAAAAATGAGTGGAACAATCAATAAAATATACATACAGTAATGTAAAAAAAGAATCCATCAAATGAACACAAAATGGAAAAATCAGTACAAATGACCAAAATAATTCCAAAAGTAATCCAGTATAATACACCTTTAACACATTGCCAGCTGCAGTGTGCATCATATGTCACGTGTGGTACATGCATGAGGATATTTTGTAGTTAAAGTGAAAACATGCATTTTCACTTTTTCTCTAAAAATGGCTCTTTAGATTATACAAGTGGTGGAGTATAGCATCCAAATAACACGACAGGATTCAAAACCCATCAGAGCAGGCGATTGTGAACCGTGTCCTGAGTTTGGGTTTGCAGCTGACACCAGTGCCACTTAGCCCGGCCTCCTGCTGCAGAACCCCGTCTGCTCTGAGGCTCGGCATAAACCTCCCGTGTTCCGCCGCTGTAACGAGTGGTCATGTGAGCTACACGACCAAGGCATTTTGATTCAGATGACAAAATCGTACAAAATCTGGACATTTTCTCTCTCGGAGACCGAGATGTGGAAATCCCACCAGCCTGTGTTCCTGAAGATTCTTAGAATTTTCTCAGAGTGAGCCTATCTTTTTAGCTTTTAACAAGGAGGTTCAGCTTAGGAGTGATTTCGGAGAGGTCTTACAACTACATTTTTTATCATAGTGAGGATGCGGAGTTGAACCCTTTGCTGAGAATGTCATATGAGTTGGAAAACTGAAAAAAAAATTGCCTTGACGTTAAACTTAACAGACTAATCATCAGGATTAATCAGAGACCTTTAAGATAACACATGGTAATATTTGAAGCTTCTGTCGAATACTGAAAATAATAAACTGCACTGTAAATGTAGATGTAAACACAGACCTATTTGGCAGCATTGTTGTCATTATTGGAGTTTTGAATTCTTTATTGATCATTTTTATTGAGTCTTTGAGTTATAATGATAATTTCGGTTTTGTTTTCAGTTTTACATGTCACATGTTGTGAGTTAAAGCTTGATTTACACTCAACAAAAATATAAACGCAACACTTTTGTTTTTGATCCCATTTTTCATGAGATGGACTGAAAGATCTAAAATTCATTCCAGATAAACAACATTACCATTTCTTTCAAATGTTGTCCACAAATCTGTCTAAATGTTTGATAGTGAGCACTTCTGCTTTGCTGAGATAA
>JAQQAE010019549.1:0-10903 GCA_029823295.1 Pseudamia nigra | reverse complement strand
GAGTAGAGATAGAACAACAAACAACACAAAACACTAGCAATAAAAACACACAATCATCATAACAACAGGTCGTCACACAATTAAAGACAGCAAGCAAGTCTGCTGTTTGTGCAAGTAGAGGGTTTTTTTCAATGTGATCACAATCTTGCTCACTTATGAGCTCTATTTTGATAACTATGCTTTTTTCTCTCTGTCCAATTGTGTTTATTGGCAATCCAGTGATGACTAGTACTGCCTAGTAAACTATAATAATTTAGGTTTTACTATTGCAGTTTTATTAAGAAGCAAACACATCTGGCTGGGGATGCGTTGATTAATTCACCAAAATGGCTGATTCTGGGAAATCGTTGCTGCTTGTATTGTCATGGCCTTTGATGCATATGGATATATTTTGTATTATGATATTTGTGTATGACTGTGTTTTTTGTCTGAAACTGTTGGGGCACTCTTGAAAAAGAGATTTTTAATCTCAATGAGGTTTTCTCCTGGTTAAATAAAGGTTAAATAAAAATAAATGTAAAAAGATGAAAGTTTTTTGTAAATATTTCTGCTTAAAAGATGCATTGATATTTACTCTTGTTTTTTCTACATACATAATACTACTATAGTCACATATTTTTCAATATTTAGTGTGCATTTAACTTCCTGCCTGATAACTCATTCCTGTCTTTGCAGCATCCTGCCAGCAGAGGGGACCCCGTACTTGAGGAATTCACTGTGGTTCCCTTTTCCTGTTTTTCCTTTTTACTATAAATTTGTTGTTTGCATGGTTTAATGTCTGAAAAATACAAAATTAATTATTATCAGGAAGGAAATCAAACCTACAACCATGAAGAAAACATTATAGTAAAAACAAACGCTGAAAATTGGTAAAAAAAAATGCAAGATATATTGATACAATACAAGCAAAACAAGAGGAAATACACAAGGGCATGAATGGTTTTATGTTTAAATTTTCTAGGAGAACCCAGAGATGCCTGATGATAATCCTACCACCCCAAATCCAAAAAAGTTGGGATGCTGTGTGAATAAACCCGAATGCAATGATTTGCAAATCTCATAAACCCATATTTTATTCCCAATAGAACATAAACAACATATCAGATGTTGAAACTGAGGTATTTTACCAAATTATTAGCTCATTTTGAATTTGATGACATCTCAAAAGAGTTAGAACAGGGCCAACAACAGGCTAGAAACATAATTGGCACAAATTTTTGCCTCGGTCCATTTTAAATGAGCGTTGGTCCAGAGAAGACACTGGTGTTGCTGGATCGTGTTCACATGTTTTCTTCTTTACATGACACAGCTTTAACCTGCATTTGTGGGTTGCACGACAAACTGTTCATGGACAGTGATTTGTAGAAGTCTTCCTGAGTCCGTGCAGTGATTTCCAGAATAGAATCATGTCTATTTTTAATGCAGTGCCGCCTGACGATCACCAGCCACCAGTTTTAACCTTTGACCTTCGTCTTTTCATGATATCGTACACGGTACATGGTGGGATCTTCAAAGTCTGCAATTTTACTGAAAATTTCTGAAATTATCCCACAATTTTTAGACAGTTTGTCACAGATTGGTGAACCTCTAACCATGTTTACATCTGAGAACCTCTGTCTCTCTAAGATTCTTCTTCTACACCCAGTCATGTTACTGACCTGTTAACAGTTCACCTCATTATTTGTCAAATGCTCTTCCAGTTGTTTGTGATTTGTGCCAATTTTCCACCCTTTTCTTGTCCGTGTTCCAACTTTTTGGAGATGTGTTGCCTCCATCAAATTCAAAATGAGCTCATACAGTATTTTCCATGAAATTGTAAAACATCTCATTCCCCACATCCGATTTGTTGTTTATGTTCTATTGGGAAGAAAATATGGCTTTATGTAATTTGCAAATAATTATATTCTGTATATATGTATATACCTGGGTTGTACTTACTGGATGTGAAAAAGATCCCTTTTCAGTTTGTATGAGGCTGGAACAAGGTGTTTGAATGACTTGTGTATTTTCTAAAACATTTCAAAATATAACATTCCAAAAAAAAAAAAGAAGAAAACTATTTTCACAAACTGGCTTTTTATATACCACCTTTTATTTTAATTTCATTGATTTAGTCCAGTGTGTGCTGGGTCTTCCCCGGGGTCTCCTCCCAGTGGGACGTGCCCTGAACAACTGCCCAGTGAAGCGTCCAGGAGGCATCTGGACCAGATGCCCGGGGAAGACCCAGGACACGCTGGACTGTGTCTCTCGGCTGGCCTGGGATCGCCTCGGGGTCCCCCCAGAACAGCTGGATCATGTGGCCGGGGAGACAGAAGTCTTGGCTTCCCTATGCCCCCGACCCCTCGGAGAAGCGGTAGAAGGTGGATGGATGGATGATTTAGTCCAAATCATCTCCACAAACAGTTTTGTGTGAGAGAAAAGTAACAACTCAAACGGTTCTGGTTTGAAAATGTCCTTCCTACTCAAACGGTATGACCATGCTTCTCTACTCCTGCTGGATGTGAAAATCATCATCGCCTTCCTTCCAGCATCAGCCTCGTGTACTGCTGCCCTCATGTGGACATAAAACATTCCGTTCATCCGTCTGTGAGCTGACTTGGACACAGGACACAGTCATGTTGAAACCTGGAGGATGGATCCATCCTTCGTGCTCCCAGTGGGAACAAACCCACCAGGTTTCAGCTCTGTTCATGTACCTCTACAATGATGATGTGATTTTAAATTGTCTGAACATTCTCCAGCGAGGAAAACAATACACGTGTTGACATAGGAGTGGTTTGTACACATCGACGGCTTGTCCTGCTTCGAACCACCAGGACGGCTGATGCACGTTGAACTGTCCTCCTGCCAGAAATGACAGCTCAGGGCAGCTCCCGACCCACATGTGGCTCTTTAGCCGTTCTATGGTGGCTCCAATGATACAGGTAACACATTATATTAAATTAAAAAAGAGCAAAAGCACAAAATCAACAAAATGAACTACATAATGAACAGTAATTTAGCAAAAAAAAAAAAACCTGATGCAAATAATACTCATAATGATCAAAATAGTCAATGAAATGAACAAGATTTTAAAAATCCATAAAATGATTCAAAACTGGATTACCGTAAGTAAATGAATCAAAATGAGAAAATTTATTAAATACTACTAAACTAGAAGTCTAACAAGATTAAAACAAACCTGAGTAAAAATAATCAGGAAAATGAACAACAAACAACACTAAAGACCAAAATAGTAAATCAACTGAATGAAAATGGATAAAAATGTATTCAGGAAAATGAAAATTGTCCAGATAACGAATATAATGAGCAAAGTAATTTGCCAAAAAACAAGGTAAATGAACAAAAATTCACAAAAAAGGTATCAAATAAAAACACAAAACAAATTTTCCAAATAATCTGCAAAATGTACAAATATTGATTAAAAAAAGAACAAAATCAAGTAAAAATAATCATGGAAATGAATTTAAAATATCACAAAAATGACTAAAATGGGAAAGCAACTGAATGAAAATGGATATAAAAAAGAAAATGCTCAGGAAAAATGAACATAGTCGCAATAATGAATATAAGCGAGAAAATAAACCAAAAATAGAGTTTATTGTTGCATTGCTGCAGCTGTCAATTTTTTTTAAACTGGCAGCTGATTAAACAATCATCCCACCGTACAGAATGTTTGCACGTACGTGGACAGGGACTGTGATTAGACTGATTGAAACTGGTGTTTTTTAAATTTTATTTTAGAGGGAGCATCCAGAGTCCACAAAAGTGGACTCTGGATGCTGGATGCTGGATGTCCACAAAAGTGATTGTTATGCTGGATTCGTTTCCAACCACCTCGTTCCAAACACCGCTCCTTCATTAAATGTCTTAATGCATGGACTGTATATAATAATCATAGTCTGAATATAATAATCATAGTCTGTATATATTAATCATAGACTGTATACATTAACCATAGACTGTATATATTAATCATAGTCTGTATATAATAGTCATAGTCTGTTTACATAACTGGACAAAGTCACCGTGACGTCATCCATTAGTTTGCGAAGGGTCATTTTGAGGTCAATCAGGTCGTCACTTCCTGGACGACACGTTGGAGCCAAAAACAGGATGTGACCATATTTGGATGAACGGCAGCAGGGCTAACGAAGTGTTCATGCCAGAGGACTCATGGGAAGCTAATACTAGCCGTTGAAGCTACGTTAGTTCAGAACTGAAAAAGCTCCCGGGACAGGTAGCGAAACGTCTTCAACCAAATTTCCAGTCCAGGTGACTGAAGAAAAACCACACGCCTTGGATACTATGACCTGGATGACTGAGAATCTTCACAGACATTGCCAACAATCATCCCGCTTTGTGATGCTACTTCAGGAAACCAGCGAGCACTGCTAGCATTATATAAAGTGGCGCGCCAAATTGCTCAGTGCAAAAAAAAAAAAAAAAACACCGTAGCAGTGGAGCTGATCCTGCAGCAGCTTTAGACATGGTCTCTGTCAGGCTGGAGGATGAAGTGCTGCAAGAAAGCGGATCTATATTTCTTTCTTTTATGTTTTCTTTAGCGTTAATAAGGATACAATGTTATGCAGAGGTGTACTTATAACTAAATTTTCCAGACAAAAATATTATTTATAGTTTTCCTTCTTCCTAGGGGGGCGTAACACAAAGTAATTGAGAAGCACTGGTCTGTCACTTTTCCGTCCTTCCTGCACTTATTCACGTGACCACAAGAGGTCACCAAGCAGCTTCAAAAACTATGTTAATGTGGGTCATTATAATTCCTTTCATGGGTTGACCTCTATTATTGTTTTTTGCGATGAAGTTGGCCTCCGCTGAAGTCAAGACCAAAAAAACAAGACACGGGTCACACGTTAGCACATTATCAACCTATGTGCATCAGTCTCGTACCAGTGGATTGTGTCGTTTTCGAATTGTTGCACAGGAGAACAAACAAATGCAGGAGACTTTACGTTTGTGATCCGATCTCAGACGTCTTCATTGTGCTGTGAGGAAGATGAGGGCAGAGAGGTGTAAGAACAGTGACATGTTTAGGTAAAGGTGCTGAAGTGCAAATCCGTGACCCAGCCTGACGCAGTGATGTGATCTGAGGTGACAGACAGGGAATTCCTCACGTTGTTCCGTTCATCTGAGGCCAAACTGAGGAATTATTACTCAGTCTGCAGAGAGAGGAAATCCAAAACTTTGTGTTTTCACTGCTCCATCTTTGCTATTAACCATTAATCAGCGCACAGACAGCTGGCTCTGGCCCCAAACCAGCACTTCAGGGCGTTTTCTATCAGCGCCATTCCAGGCAGATGGTGGAGTAAGTGTGATTGGCAGGAGAAGTGGAAGAAGCGGCGACCAAGCAGATACTGTTGCCAGGGATGGGGGGTGGGGGGATAAGAGGGGGGTTGTGGGGCGTGACCAGTCTTAATTAACTCAAAGTGTTGCCAAGTGTTGGCACCCGGACAAGGTTCCAAAACGAGCAATGGGCTCCACTCAGACGTGTTTTATCATTTCCAAAATGTAACTGACTGAATGCTTCTGCAGACAGCGGGGCAGGCAGTGTTTATGCTATCAGCTGTTCTGACAGTCATTCCCATGAAACACAAAACAACCTAAGAGAAACTGTACCCATTATCAGAGCATCTGAACAAACCCAGAGTTTTAATCCCTGGTTTAGATGAGTTTCCCCGATGCTCTGCAAATCCCTACAGGAATGTGACTACGTACTGCGCCACCCTCACGGAGATAGAGTGATGCGACCTGCAGAGGTGCATCATGGGGCAGATGAATTAAGCCAACTGCCTGCAGGTGCAGGGTAACTGCCTGCAAAAGCAAAATGTTGGACGGGTATTGAGGGATTTTATAGTTAAGGAAACTCAAAATAGCACTAAAATGATCATTTCACTAAGTGACATAGATGCAGCAGTACTATATTGAACAAGACAATATTCACAAAAATAAAATAAGGCCATTACACTGAACTTCAATTTCATGTTCGCACCATGTTGAGGGTCCATAGTGCCCCGGGAAGCCGTTTCATCTGCCTGAGAGCTCGTATTTCATTTGCTCTTGAGGATCCATCTGCTCCCTCTCTTGTTCAAACACATTTCCACCTGTTCTATATCAGGCCTGACCCACCAGAACTGTTAATATGATGAGGAGTGGGTTTAATACTGTTAATGACACAAGAGACCTGAAGTTCAATTTCTAAAGAGCTAAGACAACTGAGTCTTTCAAATGTGTTATTGTGTTATTTAATGTGTTATTAAGGCTGGGTTGTGACCTATAGGTGAGTTGAACAAGTTTTAACACACATGTGGCTCATTTGCTTTGTTCCGTTTCAGGAGCTAAAATTATACCAGTTGCTGCAGTCGACCTTTGGGTCATTTTCAACCTGTCTCTAGTGGTCCGCAGTTATTAAAAAAATGCCTGCGCAAACAAACTGTTCTCTCATTGATCAGAAATCTTCTTTGGAAGGAGTAAAAGTTCCCTCTTCTTCTCATCTTCCCAGAAAAAAAAACACAAACTATGAATCATCAGTAGCATGTGTGGCTAGTTTGTCTTCTTGTCTTTCTTTTGTTAATGTACCAGTGTTACGATTAAAAGGTTCCGTAGGTGTAGGTTTTCAGCTCCGGGGAAAAAGACATATGATGCACATATCGGAGGAAGTGGGTGTGGTTTGTAAACTCATTCTCGTCAGTGTAATGCGGGACAGCTGTGTGGAACAAAGTTAAATTGAACAGCCGTGTGAACGCGGGAACTCATACAAAGAGACAAAGAATGACAGAAGAAGACCACTTGAGAATTCAGACACAGATTCAGAATTGAGGACTGAGAGACCCTTAAAGAGCGTTTTGACCCGTCAGCTGCTCGACCGAGTGGAAGTAAAGCTGAAAGAGTTGAGACATGTACCTGAAGCATCAACCTTTTACATAGCATGCTGACACTGTAAATATTCACCTTAAAAAACTCTAAACTACATCACCCGGCAAACCCACAGTGTCTGGTGACCGAGTTGTCAGAAGTACAAGGCAGACTGCTGGACAGACAGATGCGGGTGGCCAGGCATTACATCCAGATCCAAGATGTGTGTTGGTAAGTTTTGCAAATACACACCTTGGTAGCTTAGCGACCAGGCTCGGGACCTAGGTGTCCAGTAATGGAATCATAACATTCGGAGGTGAACCGTAACAACCAGCGTTCATGAAATGAACTAAATGAAACCAGAGTGTGAACTGGAAGTAATGCCATGAGGCATCTGATGAGACGAAGTCATGTCACCCCGGTGAAGCGCATGGCTCTGAGAGGTGCGCATCACCACATCAACACACAACACTACTGTACGTTCAACAAATCAGGTAAACTTTGTTAGATTACCTAGTCAGCTAAAAATAGCATGTGTGTGCTTTCTTGTCATGTTTTAGGGTAGTTGACATCATACAGCAAAGACCACTCATGTTCTCTAAGGATTTTTGGAGTGTGAACCACAGTTGCACATCACCTGTGTCAGTTACTGAGTTGTATGTGTTCTCACTGCAAATTACCTGCTGCAGGAATTAAATGCACGCGAGTTGAGACCATCCCTTCCCGCCAAGCTGGGCCTGCTTGTTTTGTCCTGTATCTACGTTAGTGCAGTTGTTGTGTTCACACATGCACAAATCAATCTTTGAGGGAAATGCACCAAACAAGCCAGGTGTAAATACACACTTGGCTTGAATTACCAAAGAAAGACCATAATTGACAGCAAAAAATGGTAAAAATTTAAGCATGTTGTGCTTATTACAGTCTATGTAAGTACAATTCTTTTTTGACGGACTTATTCTTCTTAAATTGAGAAATTGGTCCAGGATGTTATGCAAACCCTCCATGACGTCATCCATGGGTTTCTGAAAAGAATTATTGGATCGGAAGAAAATTGAGTCAAATGGATGAATTAAAGAGACTATGACTATCTGAGTCAGATAGAACAGAAGAAGATAACGGGCCATCGCAGGTGAGACCGCCACTGCCAGGTTCAACACCAGGTCATCAGAATCTCCCAAAATGCCCCTTGTTTCCACAGAACACACCCGCAGTGCTGCTCCAGCAGGAAAACCGTTGCCCTGATGCCATCCCTTTTCTTTTTTGCTGTCCGTGTTGTTGCTGTGGCGCTACAGGGTCCGGAAAATATTCTTAATCCCCACATTGTTGGTTTGCCAGACATAACAAACAAGCGACAAACTACAGCGCTGACGCCAGCCAAGCCCGAAAATGGTCACAGTTGGTTCAGACATCGAATGGATGTGTTTGTCCTTATAAGTTCAGTGGAGGAGCGATGAAAGCTGCAGCTCATATCCAGCTCAGTGATCAGAAAACCACATTCCCCACATTCCTCCTGTCCTGACAGTGTGAGCTGCAGAGTGACAGCTTCACTCAGGCTGTAATTACTGCTAATAAAGGCTCACAGGGTATACTATCACTAATGAACGACGTCTCGACATTAAACTGTTTTGCTCAGAGTTTTCATCTGAATCATTCAACTCAACTAACATCTACTCAGGCATTACAATAGCAAGAATCGCTAGTCTATTTTATATTTCAGAATGTGTGCAGAACCTCTGGCTTTTTGCATTCCAGTGTCTTATTCAGTTGTGAAATTTTAGATAAATTAAGACAGACCTTAATTAGTCCAGCAGAGGTTAAATGGGCAGTAGGATACATGATAAAAAAAAAACTTTTAAAAATAGGAATCACAATAATAACTTTGTACAGACAGATGAGAAATATTATAAAATAAATTTTAAAAAATGCACTAGAACCAAGAGTCAACGACCGGGTTTTTTCAATGAGCCTACTGCAGAAGTAACTTTAAGTTGTAATTCCACCGTTTGGCCACTGGGAAACCGATCGTCCGGCTCCACAAAGTTTTTTTTTCCATAGATACATGTGATTCTGTCTGAAAATATGAAGTGATTCATTTTTTTACATGGGTCATCATGGTCTCAAACGTTTTATTTGGATCCTCTAACGCTTCATAAGCTCCGCTGCTGTTCGTCCAAATATGGTCACATCCTGTTTTTGGCTCCAATATGTCGTCCAGGAAGTGACAACTCGATTGACCTCAAAATGACCCTTCAGAGACTAATGGATGACGTCATGGTCACTTTGGCCAGTTATATATACAGACTATGACTAGAACAAAGCAAGTAAGAATATACAGTACAGAATTATAAAATATTTACATTACAAACAGATCTGCACTGGGATCTATTGATTTAATGTGTGTAAATTAACAACCCAGAGAAGGAAGATCACAAACACACAGAGAAATCAACGTGAGAGAAAGCGTTGGAAAAAAGTCAAGACGTGAAGCCGTGGCTGTGGAACAGACTCTGGTCTCACTGGGAAACATGACGAGTGCAAAAACGCTGGAATCGACTCGAGGTGGCAACATGTAGAGTCCGCGCAAAATAAGTGACTCAGTGAAATCTGCAAAAAAGTGAGGATGCTGAGGTTATGCCTTCGCTTCTCACGTTGCACAAACACAGCTTTACAGTGCGAAACCATCTTGTAGCTGCAAAGAAGAAAAATAACAGAGCTGCACACTGTGGGTGATTTCATATTCAGAATCCCCATCTTTTAGCCTGTTTTCTGTTTGGCAAAAAAGATTGAAAACTGTTATCACCAAGTGTGATGCATTTATGGTGCTGTGTGTTTGTTAGGAGAAATCTTGCAACACAGTCACCCATTTGAGGCTGATTTCTTCTCAATTCTAACGGCGATAGATAATTTTTACATTTCGTGTACTGCATAATGCCTATGTGTTTGCCTGAAGTTGAGCTTTAAATTCCACCGTTCTGAGCAGGATGAACTGTGTCAGTAACTATTCTGTCCTCGGTAACTTAACTCAGTGTTTTATCTGTTTCTACAAAGTATGATGTGGGCTGTGGTGTGATTTGTGTCGTGTATAAAAGACTGAACTTTTTTCTGTTTTGGAAGCTCCTCTGCACATAGACCTGTGTTGTTTGTTGATTCAGTGCACTGACTAAAGAAAAAACCATTCTGATTTTCTTTTTTTTGCAAAGCGCATTAAGGCCCATTTATTTTCTATGGAAGTGCGTTGTGTATCAAACGTTGCTGGCATTTATACTACAATGTGTACTTTATGTGGGCATGGATGTACACAATACATCCACTAGTGGGCAGTGTGGAGTTCAGACTGTCCTCCACTGTGGAGTTATATTAGATTTCTGTCTGAAAACGCTAAGCGAAATTTTTTTTGTCATGAGTCATTATGCTCTCAAACATTTTATATGTTCCCTCTAATAAATGATCTGGTCCATCTTGAACTTATTTAACTTATTATTGTGATATTACGGCAAATAATCCAACATATCACTACCGTGCGATTACATGTTGCTATGGTAACAAGTGGAGTCGGACCTTTGTCTGTCCTATTTATTCAAAATGGTCATAGTTTTACCTGAGATTCACTCGACTGCAGTTGTGGGTAAGTGTTTACAGTAACAACATGTAATAGGACTTTGTTTAACACTGTTTGGTGAAGTTTTAGCATCAATAGGCTAGCGGTTAGTTAGCTTTCCCTATGCTCCGCTGGCACAGCCGCTGTTCATCCGAATATGGTTGCTTCCTGTTTTTGGCTTCGAGATGTCATCCAGATAACACTAATATACAGACATGGACAAAATTGTTTGTACCCCTCTGTTAATGATAGAAAAACCCACAATGGTCACCGAAATAACTTCTGACGAAAGTAATAATAAATAAAAAAATTTCTGAAAATTATCCAATGAAAATCAGAATCAGTTTCTCCTGGGTACAGTCTGTACCCAGGAGAAACCATGCCACGGATTTATGGATTACCTAAAATCCACAAGGAAGGAGCTCCACTCAG